>VZRO01006409.1:238437-305901 GCA_013397915.1 Daphoenositta chrysoptera
AAAAGGACTAGTGAAGACTTAGTTTCAAACATGTCAAAAGTTCTGGAAAGTTTCAATCAATATTTGTATTTCTGGGGAGAAAAACAACAATCATGTTAGATACTGTTAAAATTGTAGTACTTGATAAAAGAAAAGCTAAATGCTGTGTGTTTCTGTGTCTTTTGGAGTTCTCCAATATGAATGAGATATTTTGTCTTGTGGGAAATAGCCTACTGTGTGATACACTGTTTGGAAGTAAGTTGCCACACTTGAAAGACAAGATGTCATCCAGAGGGACCTAGACAACCTCAATAAACCCAGAACCCCAACCAAGTCCTGGGCTGCATCAAAAGCAGTGCAGGCAGCACAGGCTGAGGAAAGTTATTCTGCTCCTCTTGTGAGACCTCACCTGCAGTGCTGCACCCAGTTCTGGGCTCCCAAGAAAAGGAAGGCCGTCGACCTTTTGGAGCAAGTCCAGAGGAAGTCACCAAGATCGTCAGAGTGATGGAGCACTGGTCCTACAAAAAAAGGCTGAATTTGTTTGTGCTGGAAAAGAGAAAGCTTCAGGGTGACCTAATTACTGCCTTCCAGTGCCTGAAGGGAGCCTGCAAGAAAGATGAAGAGGGACTTTTTACAAGACCATGTAGCAACAGGACAAGGGTTGAATGGCTTCAAAGTGAAAGAGAGTGGGTTTAGGTTAGATGTTAGGAAGAAATTGTTTACTCTGAGGGTGGTGATGCACTGGAACAAGTTGCCCAGATAAGCTGCGAACACCCCATCCCTAGAGGTGTTCAGGGCCAGGATGGAGCTCTGAGCAACCTGGTCTAGTGAAAAGTGTCCCTGGCCAAGGCAAAGGGATTGGAATTAGATGATCTTTATGGTGCATTCCAACCCAGGTCATTCTATGAATCTATGTAATTCTGTGAAGTTACTTACATAGACTGTAGTTTGGAATATATAGCACATGTGAGCACAGCCAAAGGGACACTTTAGAACACTACTAACATTTGAAAATTAATCATAGTGCTTTGATGTTTGGCTAGGTTCCTGACTTTTACAGTCAAACAGAATCTGGGTACACTTTTCAGCCCACCCTGACATCTCATACACCTGTGATGTAGTTCTTCTTGGTCTTTGTTTGCTTCCAGCAGAAACTATTAACATTCATTTTGGCTGCTAGTTATCAACAGTTGGCAGTGCGTTAATTGTTTGACATACAGACACATGGGATAATGGCATTTCTAATTTAATGGTTTTTTGCCTGCTTTCTAAAAGAGCTCTCCAAGTCTTATGGAACACATTAGTATTAAGGCAGCACGTTTGGCATTTATCTTGCTTGAAGATAAACAACAGGGAAGAGCACTCTCTGTTTTTTTGATAAAATCCTACAAAGCGAAATTTGAAAAGAAAATAATTCGGTTGAAGAGCTTTCAAAGTACACAAAATATGAAGAAAGACTTGGAAACTGCCTTTGGAAGTCTTTGAAGAAGAGTGTCATTATTGTCTTGAAAAATCTAAGAAAGAAGACAGAAGCTTTTATAATCTCATTTAATTATAAATTTATCAAGACAGTAATGTAGAATGGTGCCCTTAATCTCTTAATTCATTTAACTCAGAGTCCCACCCACTACAAACATGTAAAAAAAAAAAATAGATCTGTTAACAGTACTGTGACAACAAACGGTAGAAAATATTAATTCTGTAGACACAAGGCTGTCCTTGCATAGCAAAAATGAGTTGTCAGATAGTATGCAGAATGTCAGGAACACAAAATAACTCATGTTGGAAAGGACCTCCAGAGGTCAACCAGTCCAACTACTCCCTTGCAAAGTCATAGCAAACATAATCTGATCAGAAGACTCAGAAACATTTCCAGGTGTCTGGAACACCTACGAGGACAGACACCACGTCGTTTCTCTCAGCACCTGTTCCAGTGTTTATTCCCCATCATGGCGGAGTGAAATAACGCTTCTATCTTATCTGGATTTCCTTTGTTCAAGTTTGTTGTACCTGTGGTGTTCTGTCATTCACTCTGTGCTTTCACACAGACTCCATCCACGGTGTATCCTCCGATCAGGTATTTACAGACAACAGTAAGATTTCTTGTTCACCTTCTCTTCCTCTGTTGAGCAGAAAATTTGCCTCAGCCATTCCACATCCGTCCTGTGCTCAATCCCCCAGCCATTCCAATGGTCCTCTGCTGTACTCACTCCAATATATCTATCTTTCTTTTTTTGTACTGGGTAGCCACCACACCCCGTATTTTATCTCACAACTGCCAAATAGAGGAGAAGGATCATTCTTCTGCACTTTCTGCACACAAGCCCTTGTTAAAAAGCTCAGGATGTGACTGGCTGCCTATTTTGCAAGAGCACAATTCTGTTGGCAGGTGTTAGAAGAAGATACAATCTATTCACAAAATGGAAAATTTAGGGGCTAATGTTTTGTATATGTTGTATACAAAAAGCTCACTTAAAGTTAACATCACTTCTCATGAAAACCTGTGTAATACAACCTTGAGAGCAAGTAACAATTAGACAGCATTCTCAAATTCCTAAGAAGGTATCATGGCCATTCTTCCTGTTATTGATGTAAAGCTGATCCTCTGAATACTAGAAACATAAATAAGGTCTAAGAATTCAACAGGGAATCACTACAGAATGATAAGTACAGTGAGCCATCAAGGATAGATTCTTACAGCATGTCCACAGTTGGGGAACACCGTGAAAAAAAAGTCTTGTTAAGTCAAGGACAGTAACTGTAGCATTAACAAAATGATAATATTTGTACTCAGGAGAGAAAGAGTGCTCTAAATTTGAAGTTGACAATCTGCCTGTATATTTCACTGGGAAGAGTTCTGTTCACACAACTGGAGCTCAGTTCCCCACCGAAGATGAATCCCATGGACACGGATCAAGTATTCATTGTGTAGTTTCCAAACTAGTGGATGAGATGCACAAAAATGTTGGAATGTTAATATTTTTATCACTTCATGTACTTTCTTTTACATTAACACAAAAGACATCAGCATTTCATAAGTTCTTTTCCCAGCTATAGTGATGCTCTTTTGAAACAAAACAAAGACTTTTCTTAAACTGATACAGTCAGTGCTGTTAGAAGACATTTGGTGTTAAATGAAGAATATTGAAAAAAAGATTAAGACTGAATCTTCTCTGAAGCTAAGCTGACCCAGAGAGACTAGTCTTAATGTAGTAAATAATGATTTTTTTGCAAAGGTGGCTGGGCTCCACCATGTGAATGTTTTGATACAGCCTTTCTTAAAAAAAACCCTGTGGCTCTGTGCATTTCTAGGGAATATCCATATACAGTTAACTTGTAGAATAAATAGTTTGTAGGTTCTCTTACCCAAATGATTGTTTATTCTAAGTAAGGGAAAAGAGTAGAAACAAAACCAAAACTTTTTCACTTCCAAATGTGTGGATTATCCATATCTTATCAGAGTGGTTTAGCCTTGTGTCCCTTCTACCTTAAAATAAAACTGTTTACTGCCGCATCATAGACTTTCCACTGAAAAAAAGTAAATGGAAACATGTTCCTGAAGTCTTACGTCTTTCTGATATTTTTTTTTTGTTTTATCTCATGTTTTTATGTCCTAAGTAAATGTGTAAAGTCTTGACGAGGTTTTGAAAGCATCAGCAGTCCCAGCCCATATATTAAGCCTCATCTTGCTATAAGCTTGGTAACAGAACAAAATTCAAGTTTATGATTACATTCAAGGCCTTACAACTTAAATGCAGATAAAGAGTGAAAATGGACAAAAATACGTAACTTGTAATCAGTAGACATCAATCTGATAAACTTCAAAAATAAAGACAGTTTAAGTATGAAGTAAAAGGAATGCAGTGCCATTGCAATAAGTGAACAGAAGTCACTTGATGAAAAAATAGGATTGGAAAATTCTGCTTTGCTGCAGGATACAAGTAGGAAAAACTGCATTTGGCATGGTCAAAGTAAAAGGTGTTAGAATGTGAAAGAACATTTTTGAGAAAGATGTGAATGGTTAGGAAGGGCTATGCCTTTGTTAACTTATGAAGAAACACCCCTGAGCCTTTGGTCGAAACTGATGTCTCACACAGAGAACAAGATTGGTTTTCAGGCCTTCTTAATAGACTGTACTGACTTGTTAGAAAAAGTGGTTGGGAAAAAAGTAGGTAGCATATAAAGCATGGGAAAGTAACAGAAGTTTTCCTTTATTAATTTTGAGCATGATCTCTCGGGTAGATACCCTGGAGATGTCACAGAACAGGCTGGAGATGTCCTGCAGGGAGAGGACAGGTTAGGAACAGTGGCATAGACCAGCAAAACAACATATGATCCTTTACTCCAACTTATATCTTCTATTTTGCTGTATTTTGGTGTTCCTCACTTGAACTTGTCACTTGAGGCAAAATTTTCATGATACAGGAAGTTCTTTTAAGGTGTGAAAAACTCCCTTTTCTCCCATTTCCCTCCTGCAACAAGATGCTACATATTGAAAACATAATACTACATGTCCTTAACATGAAGTTGTGAGTAATTTTATTGGAAAGTAAATTACCTACAGTACAGGGTATGATTCCTAGTTTAACATCTGTGGTGTGCTTCAAGCTTTTTCCCCATCACTAATGTAATATTCATTTAAATCCACAGGTAAAAATGTGTTGTGTTATACTGAATTTAAGAAGTTAGGCTTTAGATAAGACTGTTTATAGCAGTGTACTAAGATTTTGAAAAGTCATGTATATATGACAGAAGGCATAATAATAATGTCAATGCTGAAGACATTTCATAACAACTTCTGGCAGCCATCTCTGTTATCAAAGGTACAAGAATCCCAGTCAAGGACTAATAAGTAATTTATGACTGGAATTCAACTCTATTCTAAGAAAAAAAAAAAGCCCTTGACACAAACTTCTCATTTATATATTACCCAAAAATAATTTAATATTTCATATAAAATATAAAGGTACGTCAACTCAATATTGAATCTTCCACAATATTTGGTATATAATTATAACAGTTTATAATGTTTTTATTATTTCATGCCTTTATTTATACATTTGGAATTTTACAATGAAGCACAAAGTCTGCGCCTGAATACTACAATGTTTACTCACATAAGAATGCTACAGGTAACATATTAACAAAAGAATGTCCTGTCCTTGATAACAGGCTGAAATCTTGTCCAATATTCTTTATTTGTTACGTTGGAGAATTTTAAAATTATTTTTTAGGAAAAGATATACTGAAAAACACCTGGAAAACAAGAAAGTTTGGACAAGTTTCTCTACAAGAAATCTTAAGGACAACAGGATGACTACAAACAAAGAGGTGAAAGTATACAAAAATTACTGTTTAATTTTTTTCTTATTAATAAGGGGTGACAGGAGTATATTATGCTAGTAGGTGAAGTTTCAGACTTTTATTGTATGATTTGATTTCTCAGAGATCCATATAGGAAAATTGAAATAAGTGACAGAATATTTTCTTTACTGTCTCCTCTGCAGACACAGATCAAAGAAAGCTGGATAGCTGTTTGTTGTATTTGGCATCTTAATAAAAATTCTGAATATTTATATTATTTAATCACTTTCTGAGTTCCTCTAGTATTTTATCCACCAAAATTAGCAATTTATATCTCCAAGTAAATGAAAAGTATAACTAAAAATTAAATAGAAATAGAGACATGGCACTAATAAATAAATAGATGAATATATTAGTTCAATGTCAGTTACACTGCTCCAGTTTATGTTTTGTCAGCATGTCCATTTTCAGGGGCATATGACATAGTAATAAAATTCTGTCAGACAACTTTCAAACTAGTCAGATAAAGAACCCCTGGATTTTGCTTTTCTGGCAATTAAAAGTATTGAACTGTAAAAAGTTTTCATTTATCAAAATAAAGTTATACAAAGAAATATTTAATGTACAACAGTAAAATTCAATATCATTCCTTTTAAGAAACCAATGAAGTCAAACAGGAGTACATTTGGAGTTTACTTTCAATGTTTTTGTTACACTAATGTGAAACAATATGTCGAGGAAAAAATAGCTCAACAAACAAGAATGTAAAAATCACCGTTAGGTTCTTTCTGTTTTCCAGGAGCTGTAACTTTTCAAAGTGCTTTACAGACAGACAAAATTTGAGGTTCCTGACCTGGAGAATTTTAAATCATTTTTAATCTTTATATAGGAATTATTTAACTGAGGAAAGACTGGAAGAAAAAGCTTTATAAAAGTGAAAAGTTGAGTCAGCACAGTGATGGCATGGGCACATCTATTCATTATTTTGTGCTTGCTTGTTTTTATTATATCTTGTATTCCAGAGTGCGCTTTTAGGCAATTGTCATTTTTATTAAGAAAATACTCCTGAGGACGTTTATTTGAAATTGTTCTCATCAAATACAGGCTTATGCTTTGAAGTTTTTACCACAGTTTTCAGTCTGGTAAAGTTTAGGTCTCTAAGGATGTCAAAAAATTTTTTAAATGTAGTATAGGCAGGAACTGTATTCTCTAAGTACTTATGCAGATCTTTGTAGTCCTTCAAGTAATACTATTACCAAAGTAATACGCTGTTGGACTACTTTGCATACTTAGTTTTGTGTGATGGAAAGTAACAGGAAGAAAATCTATACTTTAAAATTATTTGGTGAGTTTTTAGGATAAGAGATGATTTTTTTGCCAATTGTAAAATTTATAAATTCAAACTGTAAGCATGAACAGAATCTTTGCTCCAATATAATCCTGAAGTGTAATTATATATAATTTTCTGCCCAGTTACAGTACTCCTTCATGTGAGGTCAATACAATTTGCAATGATGTCAACAGCAAAACTCCTTCCTGACTTTGAATGTGGAGGCCTGGGATCACTAAGATTGCCAGGGAAGTTAGCCACAACTCCTTCAGTGATGGACTTTGTTGTTTTCTTTATCCACCCCTTGTTCTGTTAGCAAAGGGCACCATGTGACATACATTCAACTTCTCTTCTAGCATGCAATTTCAAATAAACTATATAACTCAGGTCAGTAGAAGCTGAAATGTTGGTCTTGCTAAAGGTATCACTTTTTTCAGTTTAAGTAAGAAGTTACAGAAATTTAACTTCATTTAAATTCATATTGTATGCCATTCCTACTCTTCGAAACAAATTATGTTTTCACTAGCTGGAAAGATGGAACTGGGGGAGTGGGGAAATTTTTAACAGATTTCACCCAATTCTTCTTGAGTGTTTAAACAGTGCATATTAAATTCTTTGTCAGTTTGGAAGTATTAGAGGCATAAATGCCTTAGAACAACAGTTTGGCAAAATGTTCTTAGGAGTTCTGACTCTATTTCTCTAATGCAGTTATTGCTAAAATTTCATAATCCTAATGCCGGATTATAACAACTCACCGTAGCAGGAGGAAAAGACAAAAAATACCAAGGGACAAACTTTGCACGGTGAGAAATTATCCTATGTGGTCAGCACCTTACCTATTTATTTAAACTTTTAAACTTTTATTTAAACTTTTATGTTTTTTGAAATACGAACCATTCATACTGATCTGTGGTGACTTTTTTGATTAATTCAATAAAGAACAACACACCTAAGTAGATGACCATTAGGAAGCAAAACTTTTAAAATGCATGAAATTATGTATGCAATCCTGAAAAGGAATGAAAGGCTTTATCCCAGGAAAAAAATTCATTAATGAACAAACTAACATAGTAATGATAGAATAAACAAAATAAAACTTTTGAGGAATAAAAAGTAATTATTCTTTTTTTTTCCTTTTTTCCCCTAGATACAAATGAATTTCTGGCTAGCAAGAAAATATAGTCTCACATGTACTTTTAATTTACAGATTATAGAAGAGATTTGGGGTTAAATATACTTCTTCATTTTGGTAAAATTCACATTGTCTCTATGTGCATTTAACAGTGTAAAGTAGAAAACAGCTATAGTTTTTTCTCCTCTTCTCAAGATCAGTGAAGATTCTCTTCAAGGTTTCCTCTGAAATACATTTTTTTTTTTTTTTAATATAATGCTGAAGTGCATAGCTTGTTTTTTCTAAGAAGCCTGAGTCTCTGACTGAAGTACTAAATGTTTCACCTTGGGAGGAATATAGATTGTCTTGACATTTGACTATATTATGTTCTTCTACAGATGAATGAAATTGTAACATCGTCCACCTAATAAATGACAAGTTGACATTTTCTTTTAGATAAGTACAAACACATTTTCTAATAACTATTTAGGTATAGAACTGTTTGTTTTCAAAATCTTATTGTTTTGTGTAGTTACCAACTTAGATATTTCACTTAGAAAGAATTAACTTTTGAGAATTGCTTCCCTTGGAACTGGTAAGAGTAAAACAGAGATCCAGTAAAGTTTTTGCTCAATCGAGTCCTGATAAAGGAGTGGCAGGCAGTAAATAGAAAGAAATTATTTGTTTGCTTAACATATTGAGACGTAGAGTGAGAGGTAATCCTACACATTCAGAAGAAGCTTAAACATCTTGCATGTTTTTTTCTTTCCCTTTTAAAATATTGCTTGTCTTTTTCATTTCCAGCCCAAGGTTTCTGTTAAAGCTCTATTTACATAAAATCAGCTGTCAGCAAGAAACTTGCTTAAATCTTTGATTCTGTCCTTAAATTCCACACATAAGATATTTCCAAATGTTGCAGTACGGCAGACACATATTATTATCAGTCACTATTCATAGATTCTGCAGTATCTGGGCACAGCAAGCTTAAACAAAGATTAAGATATAGCATTGATTCTGACTGGGCTAACTCGGTGTCTAAAGGTCAAACCTTAGGTCTTTTGAAAAGTAGTTGTATTTCAACAGCTTCTATTACTGGGTTTCTGGAGCAGAACATCAAAAATCAATTACCACCAAAAAAGTTACATATATAGCATCATATCTTCTGAACTTCTCTATATTTTTTGACATACCCGGTTACAGGAACAAGCCAAATGTAGCCAGGCTGCATCTGGACTCTTGAGAGCATCCAAGAATACAATGATATTGATTGCCTGTTCTGGTTTTTCCTCCCGTGCTCCATGCTTTCTCCATGTTCCTCTCACACTTTCTTTTCCTCAGCCATCGCTGTTATCTTTTTTAGTCGTATTCTCACTGATCTCAAGTTCTTTTGTATTCAGCCTCTCCTGCAATTTACATCCTTTTTAAGTCTTACCAGCCATTTAGTTCTTTCTTGCTGTCCTGTTTCAGGCTAGGACAGGGTTAACTTTTGCAGTATTGAGGAAGGAGTATGGCTAGGACACAGGGGGTATTCTGTACCACCTCACATCATTTCCAGGCTGGTGGGAAAGGGACTATATCCCAGGGAGAAGGGGCTCCTTTGGGTCAGGGAAACATGGCAGTGGGAGCTGTCTACTATTGTCTATAGTCGAGAGATTTTTTGTACCCTCTGTTATTAATATTGTTGCTGTTATTGTTCATTTTCTTATTTCATATCTGTTTCCAGTAAATTGTTCTTATCTCACCTTGTGATCTTTGCCTTTTGTGCCTCCAATGCTCCTCTCAAGAGTACAGCAGCGGGGAGGGAGGGGGAAAATGGGGGGGTGAGAGAACGACTCATGGTTTGGGCAATAAGTGGGGTACTGAATTGAGGAGTACCATTTCTAAAACACAACACTAGCCAAATCACAAAATAAAAACCTTAACACCTTTATAGAAAAAAGAGGAAGATAAAAGCAATGCCTATAAGTTACAGTTCTAGGCCTGTCAGACAGGAAACACATCAAAAACTAAGCATTTACAACCAGCATAAGTATAATATGTAGCCACAATCAACACTGGCAACCTAAAGAGAGTCTATAAATTTACTGTCTTAGCTCTGGGATGTAAGCATAGCCCTTGTTCCTCTATTCCCATACTTGATTATGTAGGTTTTTTAGAAAATCCTCATAAATTATGGGCTGTGATCATTAAAATTCAGTTTCATTAAAAAAAAAAAAAAAAGTAGATTTCCAACCAAATATGGATTATAGATTCCTGAAAGCCCCCTTTTATTTCATGTAGCATGCTATTGCATGGTCTTTTCTGAAAATCAAATTGTAATTGTGACACTTCAACACTGCAAGTATCATGGCATGAAAGTACTCACTTGAAAAGAAGATACTGAATACAAATACTTCTGACATTACACCATACATATATATATATATATATAATATCTTTCTTTTGTAAAATTTTAAAAGGAAGTAATTGTTAGATTGGATTGGTGTGTTAATTTATAAGAAGCAAAGTATTAAAATTCCTCTTTATTTATATAAAATGTTGTAAAAAACAAAGAAGAGAGCTAAACTGTTTGGTTTGATACATTATGGTATATAGAAATTAACTAAGAACAGAAAAAATTTAAAGATATAAAACCTGAAAGCTGAGGATGAAAATTTGCTTTATGTTTTATCTTTTATGTTTTTTATATTTGATTTATGTTTTATCTCTAAATGTTATCTTTTTAAATTTTTGCTTTACCTCAAGTTCTTGGCCATGGGAATAACACATGAGTATGTAAAAACTGCATTTTACAACATAAACAGAACACGTGAGGAAAGTTATATGTCCGAAAATACTAGACTCAGGAAGTTTTTTATCTTCTAAGTGAATTGTTCATATTTTATAATTCATGTGGAATTGGTAATAGCATTCCATGGGTTTTTGGGGGTTTTTTGCTTTGGTTTCTGTGTTTTTTGTCTTCCCCTTTTGCTTTGGACTGGAGGATGGGGCAGTCTACATTATTTTACACATACACAGACCCCATCTCTTCAGTGTTCAGCATGAAATTGAAACAAATTAAACCAAAGGCCATATTCCCTCCTTTATGAATATCTTTGACATTTAAACTATTGCAATCAAATGCAAGCTCATGCTATGTAAAAATCAAGCTCCGATTTCATATATAAAATCCCTCTGGAGTACAAGACTTTGGGAGAACTGGTGTTTGATTTCTTTCTCTTTTATCTTTGATTGTAGATACAGTAATTCTGGCCATATGAGGTCTGCTTTTAATTGAGGCTTTGTATGAATTTCTGTATCCTTTGATGTCAGATTTCAAAGATACAATGTAAGGTTTTGAGGTGACCAAAAAGGGTCATAAGAAACCTCTAGAGTAATATCAATGTCTTGGACGGCAGTGTAAGAACATACCTAATTCTGTAGCTGAGAGTCTGGCAAAAAAAGGCACTGAGAGTGCAGTAACATAAAACTGTAGCTGTGATTGAAGGTGGTGACAAAATCCCCTTTGCTTATAATGAGAACTGGGATCACGCCTGTGATAAAGTAGTTTTCCTTCATGTTGTGTTGTAGCCTTTTATTTGGTGATCAAAGTGATTGGTTTCATCAGGTTTTGTGTTTGGGGTTTATTTTATTTTATTTTGTAACTAATTCCTCCTTACTTTTGGTACATACTTTGGCATTCTACTGTATTGTAGAATTTATTTCCTCTACTGATCATGGACCATTTCTTGCTTATAACTCAATCCTATCTTAATATTTCATTCCTACCAATCTCATTTCTGGCTCCTAGGCAGGATACTGCAGATAAGCCAAGCTTTCAAATTTCTTGCCATAAGGGCTAAAATATAAATAAAAATAATTAATTATTTAAACTGAGGCAGTGCAAATGTACTGGTTAGGGCATAGCATAATAAATTAAAGACAAAATGGGACTGAAGTCTCATAACCAAATAAAAACTGTGTATGTTACATGGGGGAACTATTTTATTTTTGATATAGAGGCTAGGAGAGGGTGTGTACTAGTTCTGCTAGTTTAGCAGAGCACAGGAGCCGTCTGTTTCTCCACACAAGCACACTGCTTGCCAGCTTGTAGCATTGGCAAGGAAATCTCACCCCTGCCTGTGTAGTGACACTTGTCCAGTACAATATCCCTTCTATTGTGTTTCAAGGTCCTGGATTGCTAAACAGTTTTTCTGTGCTTACAATAAAAAGGTCTCAGTCATCTTTGAAAGTAAGGTGAGAGGAGCACAATTATAGATATTCAAGTACTACTTGCCAAAGTGTGTTGCACAGGACCTGTGCAGTTCACGAGAACTGAAGAACAAATTATAACCAGATCTCCAAGTTCATGTCTTTCTGATGGTGTTTGCAAGGGATTTTGAGGTGCAATGGCTGACAATCCAAACTTTGTACCGGTTTGTACATCCAGAGATAAACATCTCAGAGTCTGCTGCTTAGGCTAAAACTATAAAATGAGCCCCCTTTTTCCCAGGAAAAATCACACAAATGTAGTTGAATTCAATTGACCTCAGTGGTGGATCACCTTCCCTACACTTAATGAGAGTGGCTGTTTAAATGGCAAATCGTGAAAACCAGGCTGTCAAATAAGAATTTATGGAACCTCTGTGTGTATGCACATACAGAATCATTGTATTGTTTAGGTTGGAAAAGACCTTTAAAATCACTGAGTCCAAGTGCCACTGACAATGCCACCACTACACCAGGTCCCTATGTGCCACATCTTTACATCTTTCAAATACCTCAGGGATCATGACTCCACCACCGCCATGGGCAGACAGTTCCCAGGTGTTTGCAACACCTTTAGAAACTTTTGCTAACATCCTGTCTAAACCTCCCATGGTACTCTTTGAGACCATTTACTCTTGTCAGACACTGCAGAGGTGGGATGGGCTTCCCCCACCCACAACACATCAAGACTGTGATAATCACTTCAACCAATGGACATATAAATTGCAACAATCAAGTCTTGTCACTGAATCGAGGCTTGGTGACATCTTGATACCTTTCTACTCTTATCCTTTCTTTCTCTTTCTTTTCCTTATACAGTTTCTTAAATTTTATTTTATGCTTTTTTATTGATGCATTTCTATAAATAATAACAAAAATGGCTACATACCTTTCCATTCCAACCAAGTTGTTCTAAATTAAACCCTGAAACTATATATATATAGTAATTCAGTGTCATTTCACTCTAATCCACCCCAAGGGATCTTTAACAAGAACCTGAGTTACCCTTGTTTTTAGAGGCAGGTCTTAACAACCCTCAGCAAGTTTCCATGTGACACAAAGCTGAGAGGTGCATTTTACACAAGAAAGGATGCCCACAAGAGGGACCTGGACAAGAAGGAGGCCCATGATAACATAAAAAAGTGCCACAAGCCCAAATGCAAGGTGCTGGGTAAGGGTAACTCAAGACATGAGTACAGATGGGGTGAAGAACTCATTGAGAACAGCCCTGTGGAAAAGGTTTTCTCTTGGATGAAAGACTGGATGTGATCTGGCAATGTGCACTTGCAGCCCAGAAAGTCAACCATATCCTGGACTGTATCAAAAGAACCATGACCAGCAGGTTGAGGGGCTGATTCTGTCCCTCAACTCCACTCTTCTGAGATGCCACTTGGAGTATTATGTCCACATCTGGAATCCTCAGTACAGGAAAGACATGGACCTGTTGGAGTGGATGCAGAGGAGAGCCGTAAAATTGATCAGAGGGCTGGAGCACCTCTGCTATGAAATTCATCCTGAAGAGAAGGGTCTTGTTGCAGCTTTTCAGTACTTAGATGAGGCTTATAAAAAAGAGGGAGGATGACTTTTTACACAGGCAGACAGTGATAGGAAAAGAGGGAAGAGTTTATCACAAAAGGAGGAGGGACTTAGATTAGATGTAAAGAAAAACACTCATTCCTCAAAGGGTAATGAGGCACTGGAACAGGGTGTGCAGGCAGGTTGTGGGTGCCCAGTCCCTGGAAGTGTCCAAGACCAGGTTGAATGGGGCTCTGAGCAACCTGGTCTACTGGAAGGTGTCCTTGACCATGGCAGGGGGGTTGGAACTGAATGATCGTTAAGGTTCCTTTCAAACCAAGTAATTCTATGTATGATTCTCTGATGATTGCTGTTTGCATCCTTCACTAGGTCTGTTGCCCTTCTTTGGACACACTCCAGCCACCTCAATGTCTTCTTGTAGTTAGGGGTCAAAAACTGAGCACGGTACTTGAGGTGCAGCTTCACCAGTGCTGAGCACAGGGGAACAATATATACATACAATGATGAAACTCCCTCCTTCTGGCCTCCCAGAAGGATGTACGGAAGGTAAGCATGTCTGTCTTTGGCTATTTTTTAAGCTGAACATAGATTAAGACAGACATACAAGGAAAAGGGACCAGAAGAAAATTTGAACAGCAAAAATTATTTTGTATTTTTAAAAATATGTTCACCCTGAAAGCTCCTGCAGTAGTGATTTAGTATGTCAGTCATTTTAAATAGCAGACAATCGATTACTCAGTTTAATGCAACTGCTTTGTGTGCAGTAAGAAAATGCTCATTTTGCTGGTTCATCTGTTTCCATCATGAAAGAACACACTCCTTTCTTATCAAATTCATTGACATTGCATGATGCCATCCTCAGAGTCATGGCTTTCTGCCATAGCTTTTTCTGCCATGGCTTTCTGGATATAGTTTGACCCATTCATTTTTACCATTCTCTCCAGTAATTGATTTTATCTATAACACCAGGGTAGATGCAGACCCTTGAACCAAAGTGCAGTGCAAAGATGACAGGATGAAAAAGCCTGAAAAAACTATGAATGTATATAAACCACTGCAGAATAACATCTTTCTCCTGCTTTCACATTAATCATGGCAATATATGAGTTAGAGAACTACTTAAAATGACTTTTTTTAAAAAGAATTTTTGCAGCATATCTATCTACATGATGGAGCATTGGTTCTAGTGCTGCGCATGGCCATACTACACATATATTAATGATGCTTTAAAACAAATAAGTCAAGAAATGAATAAATAGATTCATAGGCAATTCAAGCCTTCTGAGTACAATAATCCCTAGAGGGGCCCAGTCCCCCTGTGTCCCAGTGAGGGTCAAGGTCAGGACTGTGCTGAGGGCATGGGTGGGCAAGGGCCAGGTGAGGTTGTGGTGACTGGGCGGTTGAGACAGCAGACTGGGGTTCACAAGGCATATGGCCAGGCATTAGGCAGATACCAAGGATTAGATACTCAGATCGAATTTACTCCAAGCATTGCATTTGAATTAAATGATAAAGGAATACTGTGAGCCTGCAGCTCTACACACGGTATCTTTTATTCTCTTATAAACAAAGGACAGTGCAAAGTCTGTTAAGACAAACTGTTCTCGTACTGGTCTACAACACAGACAGCAAAATCACCTACCTTGCCTGAATTTCATGTTGGGATTTGAGTCACTCAGAACATGCCAATTCTTTGTAATAATTGAGTAAAAGACCTGCTGAAGTGCACAATTATTGCAAACTTGGCCTTTATCACCAGTGTATTGCTTATAGGATGCCAACACATTTCATAATTTTTAATACAGAAGGGACTGGAGTTCATGACTTCTTTTTCTTTTCTTTTCTCCTTTTCCCCCCCCTTAATAAATCTATAATAATGTTTTGCCAGTAAGTTGAAAGCACAGCTTTCAATCACTTTTTGCAGCAGAGTAGTCAATGATCCAAAAATGAAAACATAGGCCTGTTGCCAGAAAAAATGAGTTTATTTCAGCATCCCTCAAAATCCAGTCATGCAGAAACTCAAAGAAAAATTTTAAATTTAGTTCCCAGCTACTGAAACTGCTCAATCAGAAAAGTTCTGAGGTAAGTCTTAGAAGATAAAGATTCTGTTTCCAGATCTGACTGAATATTCATCATGGCTTTTGTTAAGATGTGATACAGAAGACCTACATGATCGCTGGGTCATCCCCTTCTATCAATAGCTTGTCACAGATAGAAGGCCATCTTTAGAGTCTTAGACTTCTTTTCAAAATTATTTTATTTTTTGAGGGAGGACAATGACTCTCATTCTGAGCTTGTACAAACAATCACCCAGTGGAAAATAGATTTCATTGCACGAATTGTATCAATGTAGATACAAAGTCTTTACTTTACTGACAGAACTATTGTCTTCTTTAGGAAACTGGATTGTTTTCTTCTGAGAAAAAAGCTATTGTTTCCAGTTAAAAAAAAACCCAAACAAACACACAAAAAAACACCTCCTCACTCTTGTTGTGGGTTCTCAGTTTACAGGTCAGAACTGCACGGTTTCATTTCTTCCTTTCCAACAGAAAAGTCATGTACAGTGATGAGCACAGGTATGTTTTATATCTCATGGCCTAAGGTCATGTCAAGTCCCCACTTTATTCTTTTCCCTAAACACTTAAGAGCTTATATTTGGGTGACATTTCAAATGCCTAGAGAAAGGATTGGTAACATTGTGCAAGCTGACATTTTCTGATTGTAATGTACCTATATGATGGTTAATTTTCAAGCAATGTTATGTGAAAAATGGTCACACTTTGCACTATCATTTTACTCCTGCTTCCAAAAAAATATATCCCCCCAAGGCTTTTTCAATACTTTTGAGTCATAGCAGGAAAGGGCTGAACGAACAAATTTGTAAACATTGATCAAAGGTGACATTCATGTTACCCTTCAGAGGCCTTCCATGTCAGTTTTCTTCACCCTGCTGTTTTCAAGGCTTCTCATGTGTTTTCATGATTGGTGATAAGACGCTCTGATGTGCATTTTAGATTCATCTTTTGATTCACTAAATATGGAAACTTCCAGATCTGAACCTTGCCAAATTAATTTTTCAGATTAATTTTCAGCAGTAGGCAATTGCCTACTCAAGTGCAATATGGATAACTCTGCCCTTGATTATTTTGACAACATTGCCTATACAATACTCAAACTTCAAATTTTTATCCTAATCAATTAATAATCATGAAAATATTTTCCTTTTAGAAAACTTTGAGATAATTTTCAGTTAAATAGAAGGAACTCTTTTTGAAGAGCTGTAACTAGACAACAAATCTGTGAATAACATTTGGTACATTTTCTGGTCTTGACAAATGAGGATCTATATGTTAAATGGTGTGGCATACAATTTTTAAAGTTCTTTCAGTCACATTTGTACAGTTTTATACGTATTGCACAGAGCAAGCATTTCAGGAAAACACATTAAAAGAGAACCCATAATTAAAAAATGCCTGGCCATAACCTTTATACTCATGTTATTAAATAAGAAAGCCATCCACAAATATTTAGGCTTTCTGCATGCAGACATTTCAGATCAGTGACTAAAGCCCATTAACCAAGAATATTATATTGGCAACATGTAGCTTAGAACTACGAATAAGATACAATAAGTGTTGTACAGGCAGGATTAATTCTTAAATTGTACACAATTAAAATAACCATAATGTTTGTTTTTATGGGGAGAAAATTCAAAGCAATATTTCATACAAAGAAGTGACTCAAAAAGTGTGTAATTTAAAAGACCTTAAATGTTAAAAACAAATTCTTAACCATGAAAGCATATGACTTCCATCAGCTGAATCTGTTAGTATCCACTTACTAGGCTAATTATAGCAATAAATAAATTACATTATTGCTAATTATATCTTCCAACTCCTATCCTTCTTATTCTCCTTCACCCAAGATGTGAGGGGATTGTTCTTGCTCGAATAAAATCAGCAAGTATACACAATAAACCCAGTTCATGGTCAGTTCAAATATTTTAGGGTGTTTGTTTTTTGGGTTTTTTTCTTAAGTAAGAACAATGCACATATAATAATGACAAAGTAATTGACAACTATTTGCATGTTTTATGTGATTCATCTTCTGTAAGCAGTCAGCCTGCCAATAAGATGACGTCTCTCCTGTTTTTCCTGAAGATCTGAACATCAACATCTTCCTCTGATTTTGTCTTGAAACTTTTTTCATTCAGGACTCTAAAAAATAAAGCCCATAGGTCATTTGATAAAACAGCTGGACAGTTGCTCCACAGCAATTAGTTTGTCATGAAAAAACAGCCAAAGAAATGGTCCCACCAAATGTAAAATACATAGAAAAAAATAATAAAAAATGCTTAGGCAATTTAGCACTAAGACTAAATCAAGCAAAACCCCCTTCATCTTAGAAATCCTCTTTATCTTTCCACAAAATTGTGTGAACTGTAGGAACTGCTGGGTTTGTGATACAAAAAATCTAAAAATCATCTATGCATTCTTTAGGTCCAACATTCATAGTGGTACTATCTTTTGTTTCTGAAGACTCTGAAGGTCCTTACTTCTTTCATAACACCTACTATGAATTCAACCATGTTTGGTTTCTGATCTGATCTAAAGATTGGAAATTCTAGACCCATAGTGCAACCACAGATTATAGACTGGGAAAAAATCATTGCTTCCCTGTACTCATGATATTCTGAATTTAAGTGTGTTGCTGAGTGTGAACTTGGCTCAATGAAGCTTAATATGCTTAAATTACAGTTCTGCACATGTCACGTAAAAAAAATAGATGGTCTGTGGGACTCAGTGTAGGTATTTAAGGAAATATGCAATGGATTTGCAGGGTAGATGAACACTTCATAGTGAAATGTCAATGAGGTGGAAAATATGGCTTTGGGACATGGTAACATAATTACAATGCTAATCAAGGACAATGCAAGACTCTCCAGTAAAGTTGACAAGCTTGAGAATTAATCCAGGATTAAGAATTTCAAGATTACTGGTGTCCCAGTGAGGAACAGCCTAAGAATTTAGTAATCTTTATGGCAGCACTTCAGAAAGATGAAGTAAAATATTTATTTTCAGAATGATTTTGGGCTGCTTCACCATAGTAATTTGTGTCCAGTCACATCTTCATAGGTTCAGAACTGGTCCAATTTTCACAGAACACTTTCTTCAGAAGCCCCACAATATGCAAAGGAAAATCTACGTTATTTATACACATGCAGATACTGGTACATCTATTCTCCCTCCTTTTTACATGATTGTAAAAAAAATCCTCAATTCAAATATATATAAATATAACTATCCATACTAGTTTGAGTCTGTAGACCAATAATCAGACTCTGGAAACAGAGCAACTGCAGAGATTAACACTCTGTCCCTTATCAGCTATTTATTGCTGTCCATTAGATAGGTTAGCAGATTGCAAAAACAAAATCACAAGGGATTTATATGTCATCACTCATGCATAACTACCACAGAAAGGCTAATTACACCTTTTATTCACCATTATCCTTCCACTTTTAAATCCAGCTAAATTATATCAATTATAAATATAAAACATGCTTACAATTCAAATTTTACTCTTCATATAAAAGCCAGCTCAGCATAATTATTTTTCTTCCCACTGAAAAGCATGAATTGATGGCAACATTCCCAGATGAGCATATCTTTTTATTGCCTCAAAGTTTTTCTGTGAAGCATTTTATCATTTCATCTTATTGCTTGTTACATGGAAATTGAGGTTGACAAATGACACAAGTCTTGAAAAATTGAAGGCTGTGTTTTTAACCTTTTCTGTTAGCCCCATAATAGGTAGCACCTGTATCACAGGAAGTCTGAAAAAATTTTCTATTATTTTCAGCTAGGAAGAGCATAGTTAATTTATACTTTAATGGCATATGTTACTGAGAAATTATATGATTGCATGCTACTGCAAAGGCATAAGTTGTTGTTTTTTTAATGCTATAAAGGCCTAAATTGCCATGACATTCGAGGTTGATGCAAAGTCTGTGTCAGGTCTGACTGATGTATGTCTGTATGTCTTTTGCCTAGTGAAAACAGACAAACATCAACTACAGTGATTGTTTAGTAGTCATAAAATAGTTTTTACCAAACGAAAAAAGGGGAGGATGAACAGTGTAAAGTTTATATTCAATTTCCAAAATGCTGGTATAAGTCAAAGTAGAAGACAACACCTGTTCACTTAGATTAATTTATTTCTTTTCTATTAGATTTATTTTTCACTAATGTCAGAAAAATGAGTTGAACATCAGAATTTCAATAAAGATGGGATATGAGGTGAGGCAGTGTACATGAAAAGGCCTGTTCATAAATAAGAAGAGAAGTGTGGGTAGTTATCACACTTCAGAGTCTGTGGTCAGAATAAACCAATGCCCCTAATTTCTTTAGGCTGCCAGCTGCCAACTGAGAGGGTACTTTAGACTTTCAGGAAGAAGATAAATGACTTTAATAAGTAACTCATACTCTAAGATGGAATTTCTTCATGTCAGTAACATATTTTTTGTCAGAAAATTCTGTCAGAGCCTCTAGAATGATAAATTATTATTTATGAATCCAGCACCAGAACCCAAGTACATATTCTGGCATTAGACTATGATGCATTTCAGGATACCTGAAATTTTCCAAAGCTGGACATATTAGAATCTCAGCATTCTAAAAAGAAGGTAAAAAAATGTTTTTGACTGGTTCTGATGAAAACTATCCCTTCAGCAATCAAGTACAGAGAATGAGCTGTTTCATGCAAACCAACACAGCTATGCACTACTATATTAGTAGATGAAGTAGAATTATGGATATCCAGGATGGGGGAAATTATGTAAGGGATACACCTGAGTCACAACACCTCATTTACCTACCCATTATATCTATAGAATAGATTTAAGGGACTTGAAGAAAGATAATGTCATCCTTCAGAAGATATGAGAGGTCAGAATGAAAAGAATATACTACGCATTCCCTCAACATGGTTTGGGAAAAGGAGGGAACTTCTTTGTTGAAAAGCAGCTAAATCTCCCCAGATATATGTACAGGTACTGCGTGCAGAACTGTAGGTGGGGGTCAATGTCTTGCTATCACAGGAGAGATGAAAGGTTGGGCAGAGATAGGTCATAAGGACTTAAAATATGAAAGCAAATCATTTATGCTTGGTGCAGCAGGGAACGGGAAAGACGGTGGGGAGAAGTAAAAAGAGGATTAACAAGAGCTAATCCTAGATATGAAGGTTTGTATGGTTTATGTAGATTATCGCCTCTGCAGTGGAAATGGATTTGTTGCAGAGTGGCACCCAAATGTGTATATTTCCCGCAAATTGTGAATTTAAATCTGTCAAGCTGTTTTTTGAGTTACAGGTCATCAAAAATACTTTGATAAAGAGCAGCTGCACAGTGAAGGTTGCAAGCAGATTTCTGTTATATGCTAAAATGTTTTTTTTTCTCTCTTTATTTTGCATAGCAAAATATTTTAGAGTTGCAATCAAGCAACAATGAAAAATTTGTACATGCTCTAAAGACCAGTGACCAGGCTATGAAATACCACATATTTGAAAATAATCTCTTTTTTTCTAATATTCTTTAATTTGTCTAGCATCTTTTGGAGTCACTTAATCTTAAAAAAAGATAAAGTTTCAAGCAAATAAACCTTGAAATAAGATTTATGCTTCACTTACAGTCGAACAAGAGTAAAAACTAGAAAATGGGCAATGTGCATGTACATATATCTATCTATCTATCTATATAAACACAGTGAATCCTATTTTAAATATTATAACAGCCACCAGAAAAATATGTCTTCAGAGAGAAGCTGGGAGACTGCAGAGATGCTCATATCTGTAGGGAATAAGTAAAAGTCTGTTTTCTTTTGAATAAAAGGATTGTATTTGCCAGCTGGGAGAGCTAGGATGGACAGAGCACTGATTCCCGTCCTACAGGGAGTAGCTGGTGAGTCTGACACATTGCCATTTAAACTGTTAAGGTCAGAAAAATTCAGAAACTTACTTGGAACCTTATGTTGTCCCTAACATAGATGTTTGTAGGGAACCTTTTGACCCTGGAGAGGTTTTAGCAGAATATGGTTTAGAGTTATTACAGTCTATAAAAATGAACATGTCTCTTGCCTTTAAAGGTCAAGAAAATCAGAACAGTATTATCTCCATGTTCATCCTCTGTGAATACTGTTTCATGCACTCATACCCTTCCTTTTACAAAAGCAGACTAATTTTCTGAGTAGAATGGAAATTTTCTAGGATGTCTGAACCTCCTAATAAACTTCAAAAAATAAATGACTGTCTGATAAGGTTTTCTTTCACTATGTAACACCATTTTTACTCAGTTTCAAGGGTAACTGTGTGTAATCTAATCCTGCTTTTTAAAAATATCCTCCCTGCAGAGATTATGCCAATTAACTACAGAAATACTCTTGAGCTTCAAGAGTGTCTGAACTTACGCGCACAAGTGAGCTGATCATTTATTGTATGGTATGTCTCAAATGTGTGATGTTTCTGGTGGAGTTTAATGTTTACTGAATGTCACAGATTTTTTTTGTACTGGGGAACTATTCAGTAAATTATTAATTACATAGCTGGAGCATCCCACTGGTTTTAAGTGCTGTTTTCCCAATAATAGTTATATAATTTTTGTTGGTTTTAGAAGCATTGCTATTTTTCTCTCAGTTCTATATTCTGATTCACATCAACATGCACCAAACTAAAAATGACATAGATGGGGATGATGGTTTTTTCTTGTTTTCCTCTCTTATTTCACACCTTAAGGTCTCACCCAAGAAAGACTGAATTTTTGAAACTTGAATTTGTAGAAGGCACTTGCAGGGTTTATCTGGGCAACTCCTGACTACTAATAACAGCATGACTGTATTTATAACATGGATTCTCAGGGAATGGATGATTTATCTGTACTTCATAATACGGTGGTCAGCTGCTGTTAACGTTATACAACATTAAGGATGGGTTACTACAACTTTTGTAGAGCTACTGCCTTGTAGAGCTGGAGTTCAGTGATCCTTGTTGGTCCCTGCCAACTCAGGATATTCTATGATTCTATAATGATCAGGGCCTCAAGACTGCAATGAGAAGGTCTGGAGAAATGTAAAATTTAGTGAAGGGCCAGGACTTCAGACTGAGGTATTTTTGTCATTGTTCTGAGATACAACTTTTCTAAGAGAGAGGATGTCTAACAATGCACAATTCAAGTAACACTTACTAAAGTAAAAACGGATTAATATTTTTCAGGAAATTCTGTTATGCCAATAGTTCTGTCTTCACTCTTTAATTTCAAGTGGGTATTCTAAAATTATAATAAGACAAAACATCGTATATTTTACTCGTTATGTGTTCAGAAGTATATGGAATCATAGAATCAAAGAATAAGCTGAGTTGGAAGGGACCCATGAGGATCATCAAGTCCAACTTCTGGCCCTGCACAGGACACACCAAGAATCACACCATGTGCCTGAATGTATTGTCCAAATACTGCTTGAAGTCTGTCAGGCTTGGTGCTGTGACCACATCCCTGAGGAGCCTGTTCCAGTTCCCAAACACCCTCTGGATAAAAAACTGTTACCTGATATTCAACCTAAACCTCCCCCGACCTCAGCTTCATGCCGTTTCCTCAAGTCCTGTTACTGCTCACGAGGGTGAAGGGATCGGTACCTGCCCCTNTGTATTGTCCAAATACTGCTTGAAGTCTGTCAGGCTTGGTGCTGTGACCACATCCCTGAGGAGCCTGTTCCAGTTCCCAAACACCCTCTGGATAAAAAACTGTTACCTGATATTCAACCTAAACCTTCCCCGACCTCAGCTTCATGCCATTTCCTTGANACAGACCAAGTCCCCTCAGCCACTCCTCACACAGCTTCCCCTCCAGACACATCACCATCCTTATTGCCCTCCTGTGGACACTCTCTAATAGCTTAAAGTCATTTTTACATTGCAGCACCCAGCACTGCCCCCAGCACTGGAGGTGAGGCCGCCCCAGCTCAGAGCAGAGGGGACAATCCCCTCCCTTGCCCGGCTGGCGATGCTGTGCCTGATGCACCCCACGACAGGGCTGGCCCTCCTGGCTGCCAGGGCACTGCTGGCTCATGTCCAACTTGCCATCAACCTGCAGCTAAAGGCAATCTAAAAGTGTTCTCTTTTGCTTGGTCACATTTTTCTTTTTGGAAAGAAAAAGACCAGTTTGTGGACTGGACCACTATGTGCGTACTTGATGCTGTATATTCACCTGCATACACACAAACACAGTTATTATTTCGTTTAAGTTTGTTTACAGTTTCTTGGCAATGGCTTAGAATTGAGGCAATATAATTTCCTGTATTTTTTAAAATCAGTTCTTACAGATAATATTCCAATAGTCTTGGAGTTTGCATTTGAATTTGTGCAATTTCAGAATCAAAATAGACTCAATCTTCAAATGTCCTGCTTTATCGAGGTAATACTATTTAAATTACTAACCTGAAGTAGCACACTATTGTCCAGTTAGTTTTCCACCAACTTCGTACTTTTTTTGTCCACAGAAAAACAGGCATGTAGTTATCAAGTAGCTGTGTAGTAGCCCTTTCAGATGATCTTCATTTTTTGGCACATCAAAGCTATACCTGTCACCTGTAACTTGTTTGAGGAAGCCGTTTTCTTATTCTTTTGGCTTTTTACCTTGACAATACAAACATTTACAATAGTCCTTAGTTATAGCATTTTCTAGTAAAATCACTACTTCTTCAGTGTTTGAACACCTGACCCAGTATCTGCCTATTTCTTTTTATTCCTCTTATCTGTCCAGACCCCTGAATTAGAAAGGAATTTATGAAAACTGTAATCTGAAATTTTCTCATAGAGTAGTAGCATTATTAAAATCTGAAAAAGTGCAACAATTGTATATGTGCTGCCAATTTCTTAGTATCACATAATTTTTGTATTCAAAATAATGTCTAACAAGCTGAACTCTCACTGACATTCAATATATAGAGTTGATAGCATTTTAAAAATGATTTTTGTCTCCATAATATTGTACATTAAATGCTTTTATAATAGATTTTCAACATATTTACATAATGACGCCGTCAGATGTAATGTTGGCCATATTAATGCAACGTTTATAATTTGGGGAAGGAAAGAAGATTGGGGTAGGCATATGCTGATGGTTTTATTTTTCAATATTGAACATTAGAATAATACTTTCTCAGCTAGTTTTTCTTAATCAGATTCATTTGCAAATGAAAAAAAAAGTGAAAAATATGAAAAATTCAGAGTAAGATGTGTGATGGCACTGAGTACTTCTTTAAGTCATGGCTTTGCACAGAATCCAATTGCTTTATCAGCTTGCATTCCATTAAGAACAGTGAAAAATAGGCTATCACAATATCATCTAAAATAGACAAATAATGAATCCAGATATACTTATGAATCATTACAGCTTTATTGTAAGTGGTAATAGAGTTTAAATACTCTAAGAAAAAAATGTTCTCTGGCATTTCCTACATTAGGTAGGAAAGGTAGATTAACAACAAAAGTAGAAATAACATGAATTTCTACTGAGCTTTAGAATCAGCTCCAGACTGGTCATAGGTATTGGTCTTCTTTCCTGTTCATTACTTTCAATTTCTTTTATTAAAGTGTAATTCTTGAAATCAGAGGATTCCAGAGGCAAGTATTTAAGGATCTAAGTTCATACAATTTTTCATTAAAGTCAGTTGGGCTAGGATTCTTGCATATTTTTGGTATTTTCAAATATGTTCATTTAGCTCTCCACTACAGATGGTACTAGTAAAGGACAGAAGGAATTATAGGATACACTTTTTGTGCCTTCTTCTCAGGGATATTTGTACTTGGACCGGCCTTAGTCAGAATGTGATAATGAGATGAATTATTTCACACCTATTGCCTAATGTGAAACTAAAATTGTAAAATGTTCATTTAAAAATGATTTCATACTTCCATCTAGCTTTACAAGTAGGTTTGTGCTGGACACAAGGTTGATAATAGAGATGCTTTTGTGGTTGCTGAGCAGGGATCACACAGAACCAAGGCCTTTTCTGCTTTTCATACTGCCCTGCTGGTGTGGAAACTGGAGGTACATGGGAGGCTTGGAGAAGATACATCCAGGACAGGTGACCCAAACTGACTAAAGGAATATTCCAGACCATGGGATATCATGCTCTGTATATAAAGTGGAGGGAAGAAGGAGGAAAGGGGAGGACATTTGGAGTGACGTCATTTGTCTTCCAAAGTCACCGTTCTGTGTGATGTGGCCCTGCTCTCCTGGGAATGTCCAAACCCCCGCCTGTCCACGGGAAGGAGTGAGCTAATTCTTTGTTTTGTTCTACTTGTGTGTGTGACTTTTGCTTTCCCTATTAAATTCTCTTTATCTCAACTCATGAGTTTTCTACCTTTCACCCTTCCAATTCCCTCCTCAATTCCGCTGGGAGGAGTGAGCGAGCAGCTGCATGGGGCTTGGCTCCTGACTGGGGTTTAAGCATGACATAAGTGCATTTTATTTGTTTTTTCAGAATCAAACTGTGTTTTCTTATATTTAGTATATTCTCCTGGAAAATCTTATGTTTGCTCACTATGCTCAGCCTTATTGAGAAGCACCGTTTGCTATAACTTTACCAATAATCATAAGAAAGTCAAACAGCACCCACTGTAGCCTTGCAGGATCCAAAGTCCTGAAATACTTTCTTGTCCAGCATGAAGGAATGAATTTTATAGCTTGGATTCTATTTTGATGATTTGATAAATGTGAATTTCAACTCTCCACGTTGATATCTATTACTACCATTCCTCTATACAGGGTCAACAAGGTTCAACAATGCAATTATTTATTTATTTACTTAGATGGGGTTAATTGCAATTTCAGCTAATTGGTTACTTTCATCTGATTTCAAAATATGGTAATTTAAAAGCTCTGTACTCCTGAGTTTTCAGTCAGTAAAACAAGCTACCTCCTTCAATCTGATTCCCATTTTTGGCACATCAGGGAGAGACTCTACATACTGGGCAGCCATCCAAGCCAACTTCCACTCCTTTAGATAGGTAACAAAATGAATCTAGGCACTAAAAGGGAAACTGAATTGATATTTTGTGAAATGGTGGAGAAAAAAAATCCACCAGCACATAATGATTGATTTTTGCCTTAGGAGAAACTAAGGGATCAACTACATTACAAAATAATATGAAACATAAATACAATCATTTTAACTACATTATCAATTAAGCTCCTTATATTTAAAACTCTAAGCCTGTTTCCTCATCAGTTGCAGGCTTCTTAGAAAAAAGTCAATAAATAAAAGAAGTAATGGGTTGTATGTCATAAAATATGAAAGGGAAAATAGTCTCATGATCTTCACCACCATTACTAAGAGTGTTCAGATTACAGTAAGTGTTCATATTACAATAATTTGTTAAGGATTTTGAATTCTTCAGAAAATTATCGGTTTTCTTCTAAACTATTCTGTATTATTATGTAGCTATCTGGTTTGTTGGGGGGTTTTTCATGTTTCTGTAGCTGGTGGCTGTTTAGTTGTATCTTTCAGAGAAGTAAAATTAAAGACTCCTCTTTGGTAAGTTTAATAGCAGCTGCATCAGATCCTCACATTCTTCCAGCTAGCAAATTTCTTTGGCATTGGATCTTGTACAAGAATTACTCATTCTACTACTATAATAGAGAGCATTCATTCCTCTTAAAGTTCCATACATCATTCACTTATATCTCTGCCAGGTTGTCTGAACTTACATTTCACAAACAGAAGAAAAAGAAAGGACTGAAAATTATTCTCTTAACTAGTATGGCAAACACACACAGTAAGTGAATTTTAGTGTAGTGTTGCCTTGTGTTTGATTTTGTACCATCCAAGATTAATTAACTTACAGCTGAGGTAAAAAGCATCTATTAGGTGACACAAAGCTGTAGAAAAGTGTTCAAATCTGTAATGATAGAAATGTGAGTTATCCAATTGACTCTTCTTGTCATTGTCTATGTCTTTTAGAAATAATCTTTCTTCATGAGGAGTGGGAAAGGTGATAAAGTGCTTGTCTAAAAACTGTATTTTCTCATCATCAATCTTGAAAACAGATATTTGTGTGTCGTTCCTCCAGTGTGTGTACATGTATATGCATTTATACAGGCACATACACATGCACATACACAAATATGAGAGATCCTATCAGTTCCTTTGGAGGTGGTGTGAGTGTTCTAGGGCTGAAAAGAGAAAAAGTATCTCATGCTACTACTACACACACATACGAAATTCTATATTATTGGAATGTTTGTGTTGTCCATTTGTCTTTCCAACCGTCTGTTCCTCATAATGCTCTAAACTGTTAAGTGTATTGTCCATTTTCACAGGAACTAAAAAAAAAGGTCTCATACTTCTTGAAAATGAACGATTAGATGCAAATTGCTGCTGCCAGTGAGAAAATAGCAGAAAGGATTCAGTCAATACTTTCTTCAGAAGCAACTAGCCTCAGTTGTTTTCTTCCCTGCAGTTTTTCATAAGAAGAACCTGCTTATATACTGTTCTACTGGAATACAGTAGGTTAAAGCTTCAGGGAAAAGGAATGCATCTGGAAGAAGTCTTCATTAGTTCCACTGTCAAAAACACCTGGTCACATTTGACTTTCCTACTTTGAAAAACTTTCTGTAGGTGAACTTCTGTAACCAGTGAAGAATAGATTGTGCTCAAATCATACTTCACTTTGTTTTAAATTATTGTGCTGTATTCCTCAGATCAAACACTAAGAACCTTTGTTTTCATTGATCTTGTGGGTCATGGCATAGCATGGTTGCAGTATACATAGGGTCAAGGACCATATACTAGCATCGCACATAAAAAAATATTCCTTTTACCCTTGGATATAAAACATAAGTTTAATTCAAAGACAACTTCTATGAACAAATAAGCTATTTTGTAACAAAGGACTGCTGTATGAACCAGCTTAGCCCTTGACAGCTTATAAAGCCCTGTGTGCAGAAAGTAGTAGCCATCAGCAATAGAGGCAATAGAAACCTCAAGTTACAGAGCCTCCTGCTATGAACTGAAGATAAGAATACCAGCATGACAAAATGTGCTAGACCAGGCACTGATGAAAGTGTCTGAAAACTTTTGAAAAATTTCCTCTACTTTACAGGTCAGTCCTTGGTTTTCTTTCTTTTGTTCTCAGATGGTTATGTATTCATTCTTAGCACAGATAGGTTACCAAAGTAATCAACCATACAGCAAAGAGCCTGTCACTTGTCAGATGTAAAGTCCTAGGAGAAACAAAACCCAGGCTGTAAGTGGCTGTAGGCCTTTCTCTTACAATCTTAATTCCAGGCTCCCTTAAATTCTTTTTTCCTGTTGTTACCTTCTGTCCTTACTTATCAAATCAATAAAATGGCCTGTACATTTAATAAAGTGGTTTAAGGAGTATCTACCTTTTCCTGCTAACCTGAACCTGGCTAAATAAGCTGTCTGGTCTATAATGCAATACAGTCCTTTTTCCTTTCAAACACTTCTTGCTTTTTGCTCACAATATCTTTATCTTAAAACAAACAAAAATCCCTCCAAACAAGCAAACTGAAGCCAAGGGTTCTTTTTAACAGCTTATCTTTCTTTAAATCCTTTCTTCTCTGATACGTATTTTACCATAATCTACTTTTTATGGTTTTTTTTTTTTTTTCTGTTTTGGAGCTGACATGGTTTAGTGCTTTTATTACTTATAAATCAATGTATTTACTAAATCTGCATTAGATGGATCTGAACTCTATTTCTCTTCCTGTAGCAAATAATTTTGTGGTATGTGGCTGCATCTAAGGCAGAAATTAAAAACATTTAGAGTTCAGAAGAATTAGCACTGGCCTAAGGAGATAAATACCTTTTTAAGTACCATGCGTGCATCATTATTTTGTTGCATATTGAGATATTACAGTATGCCATAACACAATCATTAAGGGAAGAAGGAAGAATTAATTTATTCCTATTTATTAAATAAAAATTTGAAGGTAAAAATATGAGATTATTCTAAGGGAAAGTGCAATATCCCATTTATCCATTAATTTTAAAAGGCATTTTTATCACTTTAAGACACTTTCATGGATTTCCAGAAGGAGTAGCATATTGAGAGAAGGATATTCTACAAGATATGGCTTTACACATGCCTACTTTTTGGAGTAAAGTAAAAAAAAACCTGTCATTATTGTGTACGATTGCTTGTAAAAGGATGAGGGAAGAGACATTAAGAGACTGGGATTTCTAATCTGGAAATCCTCGACCTTACCAGTATGCTTGGGTTTCTCTGCAGGTGAAGAACAAATTTTGAAGCTCCCAGACAAGCAATGTACTTGCTCTACTACTTTGTACATTTTTACTGTTGAAGAAACACTAAAACTGGGTGAAAACCACAAAGCACAATTACAAAAAAGTATTTAATATGAGTATTAAATTGCCTGAATTCAGGCATGCTTACCAACTCTTCCCATATACAGACCTTAATACAATTAAAATATTTTCATTTAAGCATTAATAAAATTGCAGTTAATATTAGGATGCCTATTTGAAATAATTTTCTGAACCTGGCAAAGCAGAAATTGAAACACTGAAAACACTTAAATTGTAGTATAAAACAAAAAAAAATTTAGATATTAAGGTAAAATTAGAAAAAACTGGTCCAAATATTTGTCACTGCTTGCTGCCTAGGTTCTGGCAGCCTTGTTGGGTGGATATTTCAGACAGAAACTCCTGGATATCTTTAAGTACACACCTCAAATTCTACATCAGATTTCATTTTTTACCAGTCTGGTCTTATTCAATCACTCCAAAAGTGAACACATGACAAACAGCATCTTGTTATTTGTCTGTCTGTTCTTCATGACACCAACCAATCTGCAGGCTGGGAAAGAAGAAACCATCCCATGGCAGACCCGTGATATGTATGTTCTTCAGTTCTTTGATTTAAATATAATTCTGAACTGTAGCTGCATGGAGGTAAAGAAGTCTGAATGATTGCCTAAGTAGTTCAAAGTTCGTGAGGCAAAGAGTTCAGTTCTAAAATACAACTTTTTGGTTTTAAATCATCCAAAACTTGTCAATATTTAAGTGGAAGAGTATGGTTAAGGACTGCCTACACTTAGACTTAATTTAATGTTAGCTTACAAATGGTGTTGAACAGCTGCCAATGGATTCTCCCACTGAGAAATGTCACAATGCAGCTGTGTTGTTTTGTTTCTAAAAGCTCTTTTATCTTTTCTGTCTTACAATAAATATATCCAGTTGAACTTTTGCTTGAGAATGATTTATCACTGCAAAAATAATTTCTCTCTGCAGCCCTGAAATTGAAACAATCACACTATTTTTTTTTTCACTATAATTTGAAATACTATATTTCAAGCAAGTTATATTTTATCTTCATCTCCACCATAGTCAAGGTCTAGGTTGTCAGATTTTAGGAAATTATCTAGGGTCTCCAGTTGATTTCCTTTGTTAACAAAACTGAGCTGGGGATTCTTAACAATGTAATTGTTTTTTTCCAGGAAATAGCATATGACAGACGATAAGAATTGTCATGCTGGCATAAGTCAGTCCACCCATTAAAGCACTAGCCTACAACCAAGAATATCTATTCTCATGTGTTTTACATGAACATGGAAAAACATTATACTTAAATAAATGACATGAGGAAGGAAATACTTTCTGAATGGTAAAGAGACCTAATGGAAACCTGTGATAGTTCCACATATTTGATAGTTCGAAAGGGGATTGATATTTCTAACTGTTACAAAGTTGTACTCAAATCAGCAGGAGTCCATCTGAGGATAAAGGATGTGTTAATGAACTGCATAGGTTGTAAACCAACATTTGTCGACTTAGCACCCCATTAACAGAGATATTTCATAATCACTTTCACTTCAGTCTAGAAGAAATTGGTGAAAAAATTGACTTTGTTAGTATATGTCTCAATTACTTTAATGAGTGAAAGGGTCATTAGTTGTTACACACATTTTTAAGGCCTATTAGGTACCTTCCCTTAGTTGTCTAATCCTCTGAAAAATGTAATATTCCTATATTCCTTACTAGCACACTTTGTGTTGCAGGAAATAATCTTAATTATTTTAGTCAACTGTTAGGTTAGTGAGAAAAATTCTTTAGCAAATCTGAGTAGCTGCATATCCAAACATATATACATTCACACACATATATATATCTCCATACACAGTGAAATTCAATTCTATTTTTGATTCACTTGGGAGTCATAGAAATGCAGAACAAAAAGAGATCATGGTGTATGTATGATTCTGGTTTTAACTGAGATAAAGTTAATTTTCTTCTTAGTAGTGGGTACAGTGCTGTGTTTTGGGTTTACTATGAGAATAATGTTGATAACAGTGATGTTTTAGTTGTTGCTAAGTAGTGCTTACTGGAACTTACAAAAATTTTATCAGTTTCCCATGTTGTGCCTGTGAGGAGTTGCACAAAAAGCTGGGAGGAAGCATGGCCAGGTCAGCTGACCTGAACTGGCTAAAGAGATATTCCACACCACAGAATGTCATGCTCAGTTTATAAATTAGGGTTGAATTGACAAGGAGCTGCTCAGAGACAGGTTGGACATTGGTCAGAGGGTGGTGACCAATTGTATTGTGCATCACTTCTTTCTCTCAGGTGTTATTCCATAGAATCATAGAATGACTTGGTTTGAAAGGAACCTTAAAGATCATGTAGTTCCAAAACCCCTGCCATGGGCAGGGACAGCTTCCACTAGACCAGGTTGTTCAAAGCCCACTCCAGCCTGGACTTGAACACTTTCAGGGATGGGCCATCCAAAACTTCTCTGGGCAACCTGTTCCTGTGCCTCACCACCCCCGCAGTAAAGAATGCCTTCCTAATATCTAGTCTAAGTCCCCTCTTTCAATTTAAAGCCATCACCCCTTGTCCTATCACTACATGCCCTTGCAAAAAGTGCCTCTCCAGCCTTTTTGCAGACTCTCTCTAGGTACTGGCAGGCTGTCCCCAGACTTGTTGTCTCTAGTCTGGTAAACCCCAACTCTCTCAGCCTGTCTTCATGGGAGAAGCTCTCTCTCTGATCTTCTTTGTGGCCCTCCTCTGGACTTGCTCCAGCAGTTCCACACCCTTCCTAAGTTGCCAGCCCAAGAGCTGGATGCAGCACTCCAGGTGGTCTCTCACAAGAGTGGAATAGAGGGGGAGAATCACTTCTCTCAATGTGCTGGCCATGCTCTTGATGCAGCCCAAGGTATGGTTGGCTTTCTGGGCTCTGAGTGCACACTGCTAATACATGTTTGGCTTCTTGTCCACCAACACCTCTAAGTCCTTCTCCTCAGGGAGAGTCCTTCTGCTCTCAATCCCTTCATCTCACAGCCTCTACTTCTGTTTGGGATTCCCCCAATGCAGGCACAGGACCTTGCACTTACCCCTGTTGAACTGCATGAGGTTCACAGAGCCCCACCTTTTAAGCCTGACAAGGCCCCTCTGGATGGCATCCGTTCCCTCCAACATGTCAGCTGCACCACACAGCTTGGTGTTGGCAAACTTGCTGAGGGCACACTGTCTCTGTCAAAGATGTTAACCAGTGCTGGTCCCAAAACTGACCCCGATGAACACCACTCTTCAGTGGTCTCCACTTGGGCATGGAGCCACTGACCACAGCCCATTGAATGCAACCATCCAGACAATTCCTTAACCACTGAGTAGGCAACCCATCAAATCCATGTCTCTAGAGTTTAGAGAAGAGGATGTCATGCAAGACAATATCAAATACTTTGCACGCATTCTGCTAGATGACATCAGTTGCTCTTCCCTCATTCATGATTGCTGTAACCTCGTCATAGTGGACTAGAAAATTTTCAGGCACAAGTTGCTCTCAGGGAAGCCATGATGGCTGTCATCAATCACCTCCTTATTTTCTATGTGTCCTAGCTAGTTTCCTGGAGGATCTGCTCCATGATCTTGTTGGGCACCAAGGCTGACAGGGCTGTAGTTCCCTGGGTCTTCCCTATTTCCTTTTTAAAAAACAGGGATTATATTTCCCCTTTCCCAGTAACTGGGAACTTCCCCAGACTGCCATGTCTTCTCAAATATGATGGATAGTGGCTTAGTCATTTCCTCAGCCAACTCCCTCAGAACCCTTGGATACATCTCACCAGGTTGCACGGACTTGTGTGCCTTAGTGTTCCTGAGATAGTTTTTTACCTGATCTCCCACTAGTGGATGATTCTTCATTTTCTCAACCTCTCTTTTTCATTAAAATTATCAATACTTTTATAAATTGTTAGTAGTAGTAGTAGTAGTGTCATATTTATTTTGTTTCAGTTATTAAGCAGTTTTCATCTCAACCAATGAAGTTTACTTTTTTTTCTTTCTCTATTTCTCCACCCCACCAGGGGGGAGGTGGGGACTGGAGTGAGTGACAGACTGACCGTGTGGTACAGAGTTGCATGTTAGGGTTAAACCATGACAACTATCAACTTTCATAACATATTTTTCTTAATTGTTTTAAAATTTCCAGTGATGGAGATATTATAATTTTTCAAGGCATTTCATTAAAGCGTATAATTACCTTTACCATTAGTCTTCTTTTTCCCTCTTGATTAGGACATTAACCTGCATTATTCCCTTTCAAATCCATTATTCTCATTCTATTGACAGTGCACACGGAGAACAGACCATATCTTTTTGCTTTACAGCTGTCTTCTATGTATTAAAAGATTTAACATTTCCCTTCCAACTTCTCCTCTAGATAGACTACCTCAGTCCTCATTCAGAAAATCTGATCAATCCCATTGTTTTTCTTCAAACTTCCTACAATTCGTCTGCATATTTCAGGTATTTATGGCCTGACCTTTTACCACAGTCAGGTGAGTAGAAATCCATACAGACATAATTTTCTCTGTGGAAATGTGTTTTTATTGCAAGAAAAAACATAATTGTAATTTTTCCAGAAGTATGAATTAAGCAGTTTGGTGCATACCTCCTGTCAGAGACAGAAATGTTATGGTTTATGGCTTAAATATTTTAATGAAGGACTTTTGATTATAATGACAAAGTTGTATAACAAAAACTGCATGGAAGACCACTGCACGCTGAATGGGGCTCCCGGGCTGAGGCCCCGAACTGTACGTTAAACCACATAAGGCTATTTGAGATAAAAAAAAGTGACACTATTATTTTAAGAATCTCAGGACTGAGAAGTAATTGATAAGGCTGGGAGGACACTTCCACAGGAGGATCAAGCCCAGAAGCTTTGGGGTGGAAGGCACAGCTCCAGGCTTATCTGCTGCCAGGCTTGCACAGACTCCCCCAGCAAAGCAGGGAGGAGGTGGGTCTTGGGTGTGTGTGGCACCCTCTGGTCAGAGGCAGTGAACACCCATCCTCCCTGACACAAACTGGTTCAGCTGTGAAGTCACCCCCCCCACCCCGGGAAAGCCACATCCACAGGACATGCACATGAAGGGCAGCAGAGGAGGTGTCACAATCCATCAAAGGCCCCTGCAGTGCCCCCAGACTCATTCCTGAATTCCTCATTCCTGCACCAGATCACTGCAATTTCTGCAAAATGATGCAACTGAGCCACCGTCCTGCGAGAGACAGTGTCAAACTTGTCCTCCCCAGGAGAGGCACCTGAGCGTGCCCACCTGGCCCAAACACATATTAAACTTTTGGATTCTATACTTTTCTGTGGGGGACCCTCACCACCAAGATCAGATGAAGGGGACTGACGAGACATTGTTGGGACCCACGGAGTAGTGATATGTTTTTACTAGTTATGTCTCTGTCACTCCTCCTGTCCATCTTCCCCCCTTCCCCCTTTTCCATTTCTTTCTTTTTCTTTCTCTTTACCTTTTTTACTGTTAAAAAAAATATGTACTGTTAAATAAAATATATCAATTTTTTGGGATCAACATTTAACCTCATTTGGTTTTAATCACATTTTGGGGAATATTTTGAACCTTTAATATTTTGAACCTTTGAATATTCATAATCCACAGAGAGCTCACTTGCTCCTCTGTGATTAGAGTGAATCATAACATGTCCTTAGTTCTAGATTTCTAGGGTTTTTTTCCCCCCATTTCCCAGTTCTGGAATTTTACACATTCACAATAAGTTCCTCTTCTTCTCCTTAGCAAAAGACAACACAAAGTGAGTTGAAGCTTCTGGATGAAGGGTGGATTCTTGTAATAGATCACCGAATGAGGAAGTGAAAGTACAACATTAAGCGGCAGAAGGAAGGATGGGTAGAAAGAACATCAGGGATACGAATTTGTTTTTCTTTGTTGCCAGGATCATGATGGAGCCTGGAGCTGACTCTGTCCCTGTGGAGCACCAATTTCATGTTCATCCCTCAGTCAGGGGTGCCTCACCATTACTCAAGGCAGAGTAGATTAGATATAGGTGGAAGTTCTTTATTATAACATGTAAACCTGGTCTAGCGGAAGTTTCCCTGTCCATGGCAGGGGGCTTGGAACTAGATCCCTTCCAACCCTAACCATTCTAGTATTCTTTGATTCTACTTTGGTTTCAGTTGTAAACCTCACTGCTGTCTAACTTACCTATCCATCAGGTTCTCACCTGTATGATTTTTATGAAGCCCTTCATGCTCATCTCAGCTCTTCACCTGTCTACTTGGTTCTCCTTGGTCATGCCACTGATAACTGCCTAAACTGCTTTGGTGGGGAAATCATTAGTGTAAATCAGCATATCCAACTCTTTCATAAGTGAAAACAGCTGTTCATTCCCCCCTCCCCACTCCTACATCAAGTAGATCCCCAAACTAATTTTGCAGTGTTTATTTGTTAAATTGGGTTTACTCCTGTTGAGGGCAGCATAGAGGAAGAAAGAGGACAAGGGTCTAGATTGCAATCATGGTTTTGCTGTAGTAACAGTATTCTGTGTGCCAGTTTGCATAACTTAGCTAGAAAAGCTTAGAAACATGCCAAAGTGCTTCATCTACTAACTAGACAAACTGAATAGCTGCTGATAAAGCTGTATTGGGTGACTTATTTCATTTTAAAGCAAGCCATCTAACAGGATTTACATATTCCCCTTCTGGTAGCTGAGATAATCCGACTTCTGAATGAGGGTGAGAAGCTTATGCATATGAATAAGAAACATTTTTTTATTTAAAGAGTGATTGAAAAAGGGTCAAAAGATAGATCTGATGTGATTTAGATCATCTGTTGTTTTCTCATGTCATCTAAAGAGACCTCTCAGATTGTCCCTAGGTCTGCAATACTAAAGCTGTAAGGACCCCAGATTTGATAACAAAAAGATTGGAACAGCATGAAATAGTAATACTTCCGTGATTCTTTAGAAGCCCAGAAACACTTAATAATTCTTATGACTACTTTTCACAGAACTTTTCTGACTAAAGTTAGGAAGGCATGTGCTTGTGCGTGCATGTGTAGACAGCACAGATGTACAAAAATCACACAGAAAGCTTTTAGTTTGATATCATGAAGAGGAAAAGAGAATGGGAGCTTTTACAATGACCAGCAGTTTTGCTGCCTCAATAATTTTTCTTTCAAGTCACTCAGAAAGATCCCCAGAGCTGGTTCAAGACCTCTTTCGGCAACACAGAAAAAATTAAATTTTGCAGGTCTGTGGGTGAGAATCTGAGAATGGCTGGAGCAGGAACACAAAGCCACAGGGAAGCTGTGGTGAGCTCAGCTGCTTGCTCTTGCTCCTGCTGCCTGGCAGATGGGAAAATGTGAGGAACAACTGCTCCCACACCAGCAGCTGCCACTGTTGCCTGCCCACTTTCCAGAACTCTGGCGTAGATAAATCTTGTGTTGGGGTCATGGACATCATTCATATATCCATTTTGCCTGTGCCAACAGCCCCTTTTTTCCTATGCATTTGTGCTACATATCTGTTTTCGGCACAGAATTCTAAATCTGACATGTGCATACTCTTAAAAAGAACCACGTATGGGTCATTCTACCATGAAGTACAGTAACAGTTGTGTTCTTTAAGATTTTTAATACCAGATTTTTAATGCAAATTGTTACTAACCCTAATGGCTTTCTATTAGACTTTTCAGTTTGTATCAGCTCTGTATTCTGCTTTTGATGCTGAATGAAAAAGAAATGAACAAAAGGTTTTAGTTACATTTGTTCCCTGAAAAAAATCTAGAATGAATAAATGAACACTTTGTCTTTTGTTTCACCAAGCTGCTAAATTTAAATACAGTCCTTCTCTACCAAGACCTATTCAAGCTTGCAAGCAATGAATATTTCTGTGCACTGAGGGTATGTTCTTGAGGAAGTTCTGATTAGAATTAGAGTTTCTTCCACAAAATGAAGAATTTCTTATACTTGTATTTTAGATCCTTTTTAGTAATGTTTTTCATTTACCATTAACTCAAATCCCTTGTAGCAGCTGTCATCTACATTGCATTCTAGAACTCTATAGTCAGTGCAATAATACTGCTGATATTAAACAGTCCCAAAGACTTTTCCAATATGTAAGTACATTTCCAAGATACTTAGAGTTGTTATCTCTTTTAGTACTCTGGAATCTTCCCACTGAGTTTGATCTATTAGTCATAGATTTGCTGTCTTCTCTGACCATGTTTAGCTGAGCTTGGAACCACATTTGAATATGGCTTTTCTCTAGGAAAAATCTGTTCTTCCTTGAATCTAGTTTTCATTAATAAGGTTTCAAAACTGTCACCAGGAGGTTTGTTTGATCAAAACCCAAGCATTTTCTGCATTCTGGCTCTTAATTGTATGTGTTGTTAGAAAACTATTTCATATTAATAGATTGCTTTTGCTACTTGCAGGAAAGAGGAACACCTGTTGTTTTCAAAGACTTTTTAAAAACTCTGGTTAACTGTTTCTTAACCCATCACTGTCAGTTTAGTACCCATTTTTTACTGCACGATCACTTCCATTTTTAAGTAACTGTACATATGTCTACACATATATACATATGTAGATACATATTATCTGTATCTATATCTATAGCTAATCTATATCTATAGCTATATCATCTATCTAGATCATTTATCTATATCTATATCTATATCTAATCTATATCTATAGCTATATTATCTATATATATCATTTATCTATATCTATATCTATATCTATGGTTTACCTTCTGGACCTGTTTATTTTCCCCAGAAATTAGACTTGGAATGGATAGTAGAAAAAAATATATACTCCCCATCATGGCTATCTAAGACTGATTCACTTTTTCAAATCCTTAAAGCTAGGCATGTAATTCAAAGTATATAGCATTACTCAAACTAAAACATATTTATCACACATTTTAATCAACTACAGCTAGTAATAAAAGAATTTAAAATTTGTATTGGTTTTCAAAGTACTACTCAGTAAAAACAGTAAAAACATAGGCAGTCACAATAGGTGAGTAACTTCAAAATTATGCTGTCTCATCCAGCAGTACCAGGTGATCAGTTTATTTCTGAATGTTTATCTTCATAAGAAACTATTTATTTAAGAATGCTGGACAATCAATTAGTGGACATTTTAGTGTACTGGAAAGAAGAAGGTGAAAGTTTGAGTTAGGCAACACAGAAAAAAGGAAAGTATATTTCAAAATGTATTTTACATGTATCAGAGAAACCTATTGGAGAATGCAAAAACATTTGAGGTTTACATGTCTCTAAATTTTACTGTTTCTTTTCCTGTTTTTTTTTCCAATAGCTTTTTGCTTCCAACTCTATACCCTTCCCCCACCCAAACAACTGCATCCTGTATTTGTTTTGCTAGGGATTAATGGTATTAGTATTCTCCAGCTGGGAGAGGTTTTCATTTTCTGTCATTCACTTGAGTCCATCATTTCTTCTGTTTTCTGTGACCTCATTATAAACCATAACTAAACATCTTTATGCTATGGCTAGAAGAGTAGAACAGGTCCCTCTGAAACTAATATTGATTTTGTTCTTTATTTTCTTCATTCAGTATAGACAACATATCAATGTCGTAATCATTATTTGGAGACATATGGTAAAATAAAAGCTAATAAAGATTTTGCCCATAATTTTCTAGGAGGAAAAAGCTTCAGTCTTTATGGAATTTATGTGTTTGCCTCTCTTGTTGCATACAGATTAGTTTTTAGATACTTAGGGATTCAGATGCAGAACTCCTACATCAAAGTGCAGTAAGCCTGAACTATGAGCAGAATGATTCAAAATTTTTCACAGAAAAAAATTTAATTTATCATTAAATGCATGTAATATTTCCAAGATAAAATAAAATCAGAAAAACTAGAGGATGAATCACTGGTTATCCAGGAACTTTAAAGTGTGGAAAAAACATTTTGCAATCCAAATGACTACTGTTAAACTGAAAACAAGTTAGATTAATTTTATAAGGCAAAAGAGGAAGAGTTAACTCCTAAACAGTCATAAAAGAAATCCCCAAACAACTAAGAATAGATCAAACAAACACAAAAATACCTCAAAGCTGAATACCTGGGATATGCAGTTTCTATATTTTTTTCCTTTACCTTGTTCTAATACACAGGCAATTTATTCTGTCTCTCACAGTATAAATAATGGTTTATAATGTATTATTTTCCGTAGAGGACATTTCTGCTGAAAGGCTAGGTCCAAATAAGGAAACAACAGAAAGAGAAGATGCATTTTTTTTTTTTTTTTGTGTTCTCCTTGTGCAAAATTATGGGGTTTTTTTAAGGGGAACAAGATTAAACTCCATTGTAAGCAAGAACAGAAATTGTTTGACTCTACAGAGAAGACACTAAAAATTTCTTTCCTACTGTCAAAGATTAGAAATATGTTTAAGCCTTCAAAAGTGTCTATGGGATTAAATGGAAAGGTGATGCAAGAAAACTTGCATTAAAAGTCTAAATTATTCAAGTTTCAAATGATATAACAATTTTTTTACCTTTTCTTGAAAGCTTAGTAACAGGATATAGTTGAAGTAAACCACTACTAACCTAAAACAAAACTAAAAAAAGACTTACAATTTTGCTGTAAGCAACTGTAAATTTATCCACAACTGTTCAAAAATATTGCCCAAGAATTTTGCTGTGTTTCCTGCTTTACTTTTCTGAAGATTAAATATTTGCATACAGAAATATAATTTTAATACTGAGATAATTTATCTAGAGAAGAGATCAACATTTGGAGTATTTTCTTCCCATTAATTCTTCACTGTTTTGAAGCCAATGTTTTCCCTCTTCTGAGGGAAAAAAAACATAGAGAGGATCACCTACTGCAGCTTTCTAAGCTTCCAAAGGTCCACAGTTCTGAGTGGTCAGCAGGCCACTTCACCCTTGTGCCACAGTTGGTCTCTGACTGTGTAAGTCCAGCATTTGCCAAATATGAAGTGTGTTACTGAGCAGCACTCCCACTACATTGCCACTGCTATAGTGCTCTTTATCATTAATACATAAAATGGTAAAATTTTGTCCAGTTAAATAGAATTCTTTGTAACCATTATAGTGCTTTAGGCTTAACTGAGTCTGTTCACCAACTGTATGAATAAACAAATATAAATGTTTTGCCAGATTACAGTATGAACAGTGATACAGACTATCTTTGACAATGAAAGCAATGAAAAACTTCCTGGCACCAGCTCGCAACTCCTATGACTTGCTAGTGACAAAATACATAAATCACAGGATCTATTTAATGGCAACAGTGGAAATCATGCCGATGAGAGCTTTCCTTTAACAAAGGCACCCAGAAAACTATCCAAAAAACCCCAAACCAAAAACTACAGTCCTAGTGATAAGGTGATGTGTGTCTGACAAATTGCAAAAGTGTAGAACACACTGTAACAAAAACCACCATCAACATGAGTGTTAAAAACACCTTTTGCAAATCCTTTCCCATTTAATTCTCAAAAATAATAAGCACACAAATATACTGAAAATAGAAGCGAGTGTGGTTCACTAAAGAGATTTAATTGCAGATCATCAGCAGAGCAAGATTCTTTTTTTGGGGACCATTTGCTGGGCAGCCATGGGTGCAGCACATAATATTCAGGATTTAATTTGTGATTGTAATAACTTTAAACTCTGTTCATCAACCATAGTCAACATCTTTTTTACACAAATACAACCTATGACCCATGTTTTTCTTATCAAGCAATTTGTAGGTATAAAGCTATTAGATAAAGGAACTACTTCAGTTCTTGTGGTTTATTCAGTTACTTTTATGCTCTTCATTTTGACATCAGTTAGAAGTAGTGAAAGCAGCATGTCACAGTTTAGATGACAGTTAGCAATGCTAAAACAGTTAAGCTGCCTCAAGCTGACTCTTTTGAGATACAGACTGTCCTTGATGTTCATGTCTAGTGGTTTGCTACCACTGAAAAAGCTGATGGATGATATGTGGTAGCTGGCATTACAACACATTGAATTATTTTCCTTTGCAGTGGCTGACTCTGAACAGTTTTATACTCTTGAAGTGCGACATTGAAGTGAAGGGAAACATTATCAATCATTAAAAATGCCTTGCATTCTAAGATACTTACAGAGTGAAAAAACACTGGGACTGATCAAATAGTTCATAGTCAATCAACCAGTAAAAAAAACTAGTTTGTTTTTTTTTTTCTTCCCTGTGATGAGTCCATAAAAAGGCTGCAAATTCTTTGAATGTGTGAGTATCATGGATAAATATTTGCTCAAGTCTGTCTGGAATATAAGTTACACTATTTTGCAAGTGTTCAGTGCTAAATGAAAATTATCCTAGTATCTCAGTAAATGATCACAATCCAGGTTCTTTTTCTGCTCTGCAGCTGGAGGAATGTGTTGCTTTTAAGGGAATGTGAAACTTGGAGATATTGAGACTTTCAGTCACTACTTCCTAAGTAATTTACTATTTCTTTTGTAATATATGCTGCTGAGATTTCTATGTATGAATTTAGGTTTTGTCTGTTTTTGAAAAAAAAAGAAACTAGACAAGAAACATGAAAGCAGAGATTTCTGAAGTTTTGAAAGAGGAATTAAAACATTCATAATAATTACAGTTTAAAGATTAATCTCTTCCATTCTGAAGAACACTTGTATTTGAAAATAGGAGATTGTTCTATCTGAGCCAATGGAATCATAGAGTTAAAAAAGTCTAGGACTTTTTCAGAAACACAAGGTCTTTCTTTTTCCCGCTGCACTTGATGTTGTGTGAAGCAGCTCTTTGAAACACAAACTGCTGAGTAAAAGTTTAAATTTGCCACTTTTTAGTTAGAGAAAATGTGCCCCAACTGAAATATATCACCAAATCCAGTTGTGATTTGTTTTTCTTCAAGAGTGGTATTATGTTTGTAATAAGATATTACACTGACTAGCTACATTCATTTGATCTAAGGAAAGAAGATGAGAGAATGACCTAGATCTCTGGACTGATACAAAACCTTGTTCAATAGTAGTAGGGCCCAATGTATAGAATCAGAAGCTCTAAGTCCACTGAACTACAGCATCATGTCTGAAAATGTTCATATGTCTCTTTCTAGTGCCTTGAGAAAAACAAAAATTGGATTAAGTGGGCCAAACTTAAACCAGTAGCAGTTCTGTTAATGTTTCAAACACAGGATCACTAATAAATTAAATCAGGGAGATGCATGTAGTTCCAATCCCACCTCAACAGGTGTTAGACACGGATGCTGTACTGAAGGCATTCAGTCAAGTTAGTGAGACTTGGTCTGACCACTTCGTCTGAGCACCAGCTATTACATTTTCTTGATGGTTGAATTGAACCATTATCACCAGACTGGATGAGAGGCTGGGAGACTTTAGGGTTTTAATGGCAACAATGTGCAGTCTGTGTTGCTGCGTGTTCTTGGCAGGTTACAAGGACAACCTAGCGTGTGTCAGGGTTGGGTGCAGCTGGTGTGACACCTGAGAAGCCTCAGGCCTGCTACCCATGCAAGTCGATTGCCACACACACACGGCCGGTTTGTTGCAATTTTATTCTTTCTGTACTTTGAAGATCACACAAGGCAATACTTTCATGCATTTTCAAATGGATTCGTTCATCTCCATATCCTAGTGTGGAGAAGTTTTCAGTGTTCATGGAAAAAGGGTGGTTGGAGCAGAGCAATGCCAGAAAAGGATACCATGGAATATTAACAGTCCCTCTAGTCATTTCAGGAATGCAGTCTTATGAATCAATTACCACAAAGTGAGAATCCCGTAAAATTATTGCTATAAAAATAAAAAGAAACACTTCTTTATCCTGTCTTAGAGTCTTCAGACATTTCCTTTTTGCCACTGTTGGAGACAGAGAGCTGGACCAGATAGACATTTAGTGTAACTCCAACTAGATGATCTTACCTGATGTCAAGAAAGCTTAAATCAACCAAAAAACTGCCCCTCTCGGGTTTCTAGGTTCACAAGCTTATCATGCCTCTTCTTTGAAACAAAGAGCTTATAGGTTTACCAAAATCTTGTAGGACAGGAAGAGACATAAAGAAGAATAAGCAGAATATTATGGGATACTTGTCTGCCTCTTTTAGAGTCTGATCTAATTCCAAGAAAAGCCAGAAAGGATCTATTCTTTTCAGTGTATATTGGTCTTTCCAGTTGAAAGGTAGGCCTAGGCGGTGGACAAAAATCTCTGTACAGAATGTAATACCATGCATTTACTTGCAGAAGGTGGTAACAGAAATCTGTAGTCAGCACCATGCAGGTAAAACAAATTTGTTGGTGTGTTAATGATTTACACAGAGCACAATAAATGCAGAAGAAGCTGCAAACAAAAACATCCTTTTGTGATCCTCTTCGCTGACAATGTATGGCAGGCGTGGTGGGCGAGTCTCTTCATCCTACTTAATGTAGTCATCTTGTACTTGATTTACTGGATTAAGCCAACAGTAGTTCTCAATGCTTAAAATGCAGATGTATTTGCGTGTACATTTGTATTATCAGTTCCAAATAACATTTGTGTTTTTTGTAAGGCCATATGACTGATCTTATCCTACAAATGCACTTAGTATTAGCTGATATAAAAGGACTGAAAATGTTACCAAAGCCAGAGTACATCTTGCACAAATTAAAAACAAGGAACTAAACCACTTATTTCAAATCAGCCTTTGAATATTTATTTCTCCAGTTTTATATAACCATCTAGAAAATATTTTTTGTGTCTTAGCAAAATAGTATACCAAATGCCAACACAAAATTCAATTATTCGTTTTAAAATATCATTAAAAATCAAATTCTTGAACGTCATGTTTACAAAGCTGCAGAGAGACAGGTTGATGGCAAATATGGAAACTTATACCTCAATATACCTTTCCATTTAATTGTAAAGTCACGGGAGAAAAAAGAATATTTTTTAAGCAGTTATACCAGATGTTGTTTCGATGTAGGATTTCTCTGCATACAGAAGTAAAGTATGCTTTGGGATATTTGCTAAGGTCCTTGGTCAATTCTTAAGGCATGGATTTAAAGAATAGTGGTAGGATTAGGAGTTCTTTTCCTAAGAAATACAAATTCATTTTTCTGAATCCATTTGTGCTTTTTTTGCTACAGTCTTAAGCCCTGAATTTGAGCTTCTTAGGATGTTTTGTAGCTTAACACTTATTCTACTATATAGGACTCTCTGTTCCTTTGTGTCACCCAGTATCAAAACTAATCATAGGGGAAAAGAATCTGCAGAAGGACAAGAGAAGTTGTTATTTATTTGGTAGACTCATTATGTACGTGACTATTTTCCACTGAAAGAAGAAAAAAAGCAGAGGAGCTGATGCTTCTGAGAGAAACACCAGATGCCTCCTCAAATTCTTTCATATATTGACTGAGCTGACAGCACTCATGGAGTAGTCTAGAAGCTGGATGTAGGTTTCTCACACAGGGACTGCCATATTTTCCCCATACTTAGAGTAAGTTGAACTAATATACTTAAGATCATCAGCAATATTTACCACTGTCAACAAGGGATGCATCAAAATGCACCAGATTTACCCAAAACACCAAAATCTCATCTGGATTTTAAATAAATGTTCTGGTTTGTACTAAGTTTTCCCAACAGAATAAAATAAACAAATTTTAAAAAAAAAAAAGTGTTAAACAATAGACATACTACTCTACTGGAACATGTTTCTTTTGTGCCTGTTTTACATTTTTAATAAAATAATAAGCATATTTTCTGGGATATGTATATATATTTTAACATAATAAAATAATTTTATATGGCTTGACTATACACGAACTTCTAAGCAAACATGGATCAACATATCTGCTAGGCATCCTTGTACAAAAATATTCATTTATGCTGATACAAATAACATTGAAGTTGTAGATGTTAATAATTTGTATGTTTTTAATGATAAAGTGTATTAGTTAAATCACGTTACTTGATTAGCAGTGCTTATGTCCTCTTCTGTGATGTTACCTAGCTTAATATATAAGGTGATCCAAAACTTTGAAGTGGATATGTAGGGTTTAATTGTACAGGGAAGCCTCTAAATAAAAATAAATTCACTTTTAAAGTATTTAATTATTACAATCTAATTAATTTTGATAGAAATCGGCTGTGCAAAAGACTTCTGAAAACTTTGATTTTTTTCCTTTTTATTCAAATATTTTAAAATAAATAAAGATACCGTCAATAATCCACAATGTTTTTTCAGTGTTCATAAACGAGTCACCTTCTTCTCACCTATTCATGTCTAGTGCCAAAATAACTATAGTGTGTGCATCAATACAATAAAGGAGTAGCAGAGGAAGAAATTGGTCTGTAAATCTCATTAATTCTGTGATTAGCACAAAGAGAAATTATCCACATGCTGAAGCACAACATTATTCTCTTACAGAAGGACAAGAAGGGTGAACTGCTGTTTGGTATGCAGTATGTTAAATCCCTTTCAGTAAACGAAGTGTGTAACATTACTCATAATTTCTTTTGTTGAAAAGATCTACAGTATGCTGACATTACTCAGCTTTTATCTTGTTCAGCTCACTGACACTGACATATCAAGAATCCCATCTTCCATATCTTTGTTATATTAAAAATAATAAAAATAATAAAAATAATATTTATTATTCCAGCAATAAGCTCAAGTTCTTTCTTGCAAAATATAATTTGAAATGGGCAAATATTTATTGTGTCAGATAAATGTCAGTAAATCCAGTAGTCACAAACCTCCTTTGTATTGTTTCTGGAGCATTTATTAGAAAAGAGTGAGAATGTTAGAGGCATGAATACTTGAAAATACAGCTTAAATCAAAATAGAGGTGTGCAATGTTAATTGACAGTATTTTGATAGAGGTTTTCGTCTTACATTTTGTTTATTCAAACTTCTGCAATTTCAAAAAACCTTGAGCCAATGTTTCAAGGAATACATAAACCTCAGCAAAATGTTTCCTGCAGTGTTGCAGAGGGAGTTGTCTGGTGGTCTAGGAAGAATATTTGGTTGGCCTATGCACAATATGTTGACAGAGCTGCTCTCAAATCTATTATTTTTGTAGCTGAGAAAGAAAGTGAGAATGTATCAAGAAAATAGGAAGTCTTATGGGCAAAAGCCATCAATAGCAATTGCCATTTTTTTCCTAGTTGCTATACCAGCAGAAGTGGGCTACAACTTCAGCCCAAGTACTGGACAGAACCTGGTACAGATTTCTCCTCGGGGACAGTGAGGCAGAGCAGCCTGGCATCCGTATCTTCAGATGGCAACACATCCGGCATTCTAAGAGCAGGCAGCTCTGGTGGGAATGACTGCCACAGCCGAAAAAGCCGTAATTCCCAGCTGGCCATACGAAGACCAGGGGAATCATGGCAGTGGTATTTTGGTTGGCGATGGCAATACCCTTCTCTGAGTCAGGGAGGCTGCGGACATTGGGTTACCTGTGGCAAGTGCCACGGAAATGTGTGCATGAGCCAAGGTAGCAGCTGCTCTAGCCTGGGAGCAGGGTCCAAGGCAGAGCTCTGAGAGCCACCAAGGTTTTGACATATACCGTGTTCGAGGAATGGAGAACTGAGTAAGAGGAAAATTCAGTTGTGCTGCACTTCTTAGCACCCACTTCAGTGGCAGTGGCAACAGCCTGACTGTGGATCTGACACAATTGCAAAACTTGCTCACTGTTGCATGGTTATTAAAAGAGAGCTGTCCATGATTAAAGGTGTTTGAGTGTTGGGGTTAATATGTAGCAGATCCAACATGAATGAGCTGTGGCCATCATCAAACATTATCCCACCGAGGAAAAAAGTGTATCTGATGATTTCCTAGTTATTTCAGATTGTATAAGAAGGAGTACTTATAAAGAAACCTGAATTCAACAGGAGGTGGAAGTGCTTGAGACTGCAGAGACAAAGTAATTACAGCAATAAACAAATAGGAAGAAAAGAATCTTCCCTCTGACACTGATGCCTAAAGAATGAATACCTAACGAAAAATTTTTACATGAAAGCTTTTTGTCTTACCTTTCTTCCCACTCACCTTCTTCACACTAAACATCTCTGTGAGTTTGCATGCAAACTACAGCATTAAATCTCCATTCATATGCTACTCGGGTAATGCTTTTATTTTAATATAGAAGACTGTAATTCCCATGGAGAGTAATGCTTTAAAAAGAATTAGGCAATGGACTATGGCAGAATAGGCCATGACACAGATAGCAAAGTTCTCCTGATGGACTTACTATTGCTCTGAATTCTTGCTTGCTGCAGAATAGACGATTGACAAAGTTAAATGATCTCTTACTTCCATAATGGAAGTAACAGGTGGGGAAGTTACACAAAATCCTTTTAAGAGGGGTGGAAGTTGGGGTTTTACAGAGAAATGTACAAATATAGAAGTCAAGCTTTCCAAGAAACTATATGGGACTTCTATCTTAGAAACTGAATTGGAAGGATAACAGATTTCAGTGAGGAGCAGGGCACCAAGGGCAATCAGACACATGCAAGAAGATTAGGAGATCTGGAATAAATTTCAAAACAAATATTCAGCATTTTTACAAAGAATAAGGAGTTAAGAGTTACAGGGGCTATCAATAGATAATTATGAACCCAAATTTTATAAAGGATGCAAATTCCTTGGGAAAAATAGGTGTTTGGGTTAGTTCAGTAGCTATTGGTATTATATATAATACATGGGCAGCAGGCAGGAAATTAACAAAGAGAATCTCACCAAACTGTAAATTAGCAAAGATATTCAAGTCTCGCCCTTTGTGCTGTAGTGTTGTGTATGTACAAGACAAGGCTGGCAGAGCAGACAATGAATCTGAATTTTAGGAAGAGTGCTTCAAGAAACTTGATTTCCTGTGGAACACAATTTTTTTAACTACAAAAGTGGAATACTTCTTATATCTAGGACCAAGGATTTGTTTTTATTCCTATTTGGGTTTTGTCAATCTAAGATCTTAAGCTGTCTAATTATTACAGAAATAGCTTAATTAACAGTACAACTAATTTTGGTTGGTTGGTTGGCTTTGATTTTGGTTTTTGCCAGACTACACATCCCATCACCAATGATTTCAAGGCAGTGCTCACATGGGTATGGAACTTTAAATGAAATAAATATTAATTTAGATGCAGGTATGGTTTACATGGAAGATCTTTCTCAAAAGAGTACCTGAAAGCTTGAGAAGAGTCAGGGCTGTGATCCAGGTGAAACCCTTTTCTGAGAGCAGCTCATGTAAGAATGAAATAAGAACAGTAATAGTAGCTCTACTCTTTCTCACTCATAGGTAGTCAACATAGAGTGTAACCGTGCTTAAGAGAGAATTTTAGATAATGCCACTGCCTGTCTTGACATTATTGCCATTTGAGCTCAGCATAGGAGATCAGAACTTTTACTTAGACTAATTTTAGGTGTAAAGTTAAGTGGTAAATTGTTTTCTACTTAAGACAAATGTTGGAAGATTGTTAATTGATTTTACCAGACACAGGAATTCAGGCATCTCTTTAGCTACAGGTGAAACAAATAAAACAAATTCAATAATCAAGAGAAGTGCATCATAAGATGGATAAACCACAACCAGTTTAACAACTGTTAACTGGATAAAATAAAATTCATTTCCTTAAATAATATTTAAGAGATCTTACATCTTGGTGTGCTTCCAACCCATTTGTTTCTTCCTAGAGATTTATGCCTCCTCAGCTACATCCTGAGCACACAAAGATTTCACTTGGTATTTGGTATACATGAAAGGTAAGACCTTCGGAGAGAAAATTACAAGTAGAATGGAAATTAACTACTTAGGTCGATCATATGCAGCAAACTTCCAAATATGGTGGAATAAAAACTTTTTTTTAGATACTATTTTAGCTGTGCTGTTATTCTGTCTGAACAGTTGAATAGAAAACAAGCATCAATCTCCAGTGCAGGAATATGGACCCTCTTTGGAAAAAAAGGATATCTGATGGACTCTACCTGTCCATCAACTGCTTGGCTGAACGTCAAAGAGAATCTCCAGTAAGATCTTATCTCTCTTGTCCTGGGGAGCCCAGACCCAGTATTCCAGATGTGTGTCACCAGGGCTGAGTAGAGGGGAAGGAACACCTCCCTTGGCCTGCTGACAACGCTCCTCCCTCTGCAGACCAGGATGTGCTTGGTTTTCTTTGCTACAAGCATGCATTGCTTGCTAATGCTAGTTGGTGTCTAATAGGACCCCCAGGTCTCTCTCTGCCCAGGTGATTTCCAGCTGGTTGCTCCCCAGTGCTTACTGGTGCCTAGGTTATTCCTCCCCAGATGAGCAGGATACTGAAATGAATATACCCATGAATGTACTCATGGACAGACTAACTGTGCTGATTAAATTCTTGCACACTACCTGACAAAAATTCTGTGTACAGCAAAATGTTATTGGTTATACATTAAAAAATAGCTTTTATACTATAAAGATACATATATTTAATGTATAACCCATAGTTGTGATTTAAAAAAAACCAAAAAAACAAAACCAAACCCCTGCCTGTTATTCATTTAATCTGAAGTTTATTTGTGAAACTTGTTTATTTTGTAGCCAAACCCAGTAATTCCTGGGATGATTATAAGCTCACTAAATACCCTGCCACTAATGGGTTGACTTCAATAAATAAGTTAGGATGGCAGTATTAAATCCTTTGGGGAACTCAGCAATTAAGCCAGTATATGCAATTTACTAGACCAAAGTACTTCATCCAAATCCTATCGGTAAAAAGCATTTCCTCTTTTTTCACTTAAGACTTCTAGAAGATCCTCTTGAATTCTAAGAGGGTCCCAACGTCTCATTTTTCCCTGCAAATCTGGGTCACCTAACCCACAGTACTTTACTGTAGATGTAGAGTGCTTTCTAGACTTCAGTAAGTAACTTTTCCAGCAGTAAGTTTTCATATGCCTTAGAGCATTAGCTTAAAAAAATATGGCAACAATTTAGCTTAATAATTTTTTTCCTCCATGTGTAGTTTTTACACTAAAACCCATACAACTAGATAATTCCATTGCCATAGTTGTTACATTTGCCTTTATCAGTCTAATAGGACTTTTTTGTTTCACTCTAAATGACATGCAGACATATAGAAGTCTTGAACTGGTAGGAGGTAGAAGTCTTTGAAAGTTGTGTGTTATTAATTAAGTAACATGATAATCAGCAGTGTTCTAATTAATTTTATATATTTTTTCTTCTTTTTACTCATTATTAAGTGGTTTGGCCCTATTCTCCATCTAGAATTTGGTAATAAAAAAACATGGTGCAGAGAACAGTAAGAACAGACATTTTCCAAAGTGTATCAGCCTGTGATTGGAGTGCCTCTGTCCAATCTGTCAAAGACTCTGTTAAAATGAAATTCTAATTCTGTTGAAATATCAGTAAGTTTAAAAATACTGTTAATGCATGTGCTTCACCTCATATAGTATTGGAATGAATTTCCTCTTATTTTTCTGTTATGCTGAAAAAATAATGATATGAGCAATGTTGCACAATGTGCTAATGTTGGGAATCCAGATTGTATTTTTTAATTATTTAAAAAGCAGCAATGGATTTAGGCCAGGACTCTGCATCTCTTGGACTTCAGCAAAACCTGGAATAAGACAAATCAAGTGGACATAACTAACGTTTAAAAGTGGTGACAATTCACACCACATTTAACTTATTTTTCCTAGTTATTTTAATGTGATAGATAGGAAAGGAGGCTTAACTATGGCTTTTGTAACAGCTTTCCTATTATTCAGGCTTCCTGGGCTTGGATAACAGTTTATTCCAGACCAGTCCGGCTTCCTTTGCTTGATCGTGCAGCAAAGTCATAATAATCCTATTGGTAACATTACAGGCTGTTGCTATGGAAATTAATGTATTATCTCAGAAAAATGACAGATGGGTTGAAGAGGGAACAAGCCCATACTTAAACACTGATCCTTACATGACTAACTAATCCCTAAACGGATGTCACTTAGAGAACAGCTAATTTCAAAGACTTTACTGAAACCATGTGACTAAGAGGAACGGCAGAGGACAGAGGCTACACTAAGTATTTTGCTTCAAAATAGTTACATTATGTATCTTTCAAAATAATTATCTCTCTTTCATTTCCACTGTGGCAATATTGCTTTTCTCTCAACATGTTCCAAACAACCTGTAGTAGATCAGGAACTATCAGGAGACAGCAGGAAGTAGCAGAATTTTGTGTGCAGCTTACTAGTATCTTCTCCTCATTTCCCCCTCTGTGAGTGAATTATGTCATTAAAAAAAGAAATGGACAAGGCAGCATCAATGAAGCAGTTATCATTTGCTTATACAATTCAGATTAAAAAAACCTTAGAAATTGAACAAAGGCTATGTACCATTATTTTGCCATCACACAAAGGGATGCTGTGCATATTTTAAGTCTTTAATCATTGAAGCTTATTCTTCCTCTTAAATTTAAGCAGAAACATTTGGGCATTTTGCCCATAGCAGTGTAAATCAGGCTAAATTATGGAGAGTGCAGCATATAGCAAGTGGAATTTGCACAAGAAGGCCAGAATAAGAGTATAGGTTACAAACTCCTCTGGGATACACATGTTAACAGCAAACTGGATCAGGGTAGTAGAATGAAAAATACATGGACTTTTAAGGGAGAAAAGGATGACTATGGTATGAAAATTTTGTTTAAGACTGACAAGTGATTGCTGCTTTTTATTCAATATGATTTGTTCTGTTTTGTTTTGTTTTTTTTTTAATGAGAAAACAGAAGGAAAAATACACCAGTAGGATTTTTTTCCTATTAAGAAATACTAAATGTCACCATTTTGATAATGTTTTCTTCAGAATAATTTCACTGCTTTTTTATAAATCACATAACAACACATTCTTCTTCAGTGGTGCTTTTTTAATGTTTCTGGCTATGAATAATGATGTTGCAACAACTGTCAAAAATATGCTATTGTTAAATACATAGAAAACAGAAAGACCTGGCTGTGCTGCTGGCAAAATACTGAGTATTAAAATTATCTTCTCAAAATGCTCTGAGTAACAGCAAGAATAGCTAGATATGGAAATGTATAAATCTGAGTCATATCAGGAGATAACATATCATTTCAGATTTATAAAAAAAATATGTATCAAAACAGGGATTTAATTTAAAATCTCCAGAACTCAAAGACAAGACCTCAAATATGTCATAGTTTTGTTCACAAAAACCCAGTAATTCCCTAAGGAAAAGCTATTATTTGAATTACTCAGAGAAAAAAATTATTACAGCTATGAAAGTTAGATGTATATTTTACAGATTATATTCTTTCATACAATGACACCTGCAGTGACCCACTTTTTGACTTAAAATTCAGTGAAAGAAGGCAAGCAAAAACCCCCCACAACCCACACTCCAGAGAAAAGCTGAGTATTAACAACAAGCAGGATTAGAAAATGGGTTGATGGGCTGTGCCAGACATTTGTTGTCCAACCACACATATCATGCTCTTTGGTACCTTTGGAGGTTTAGTTTTTTTTGGGGGGGATTTGTTGGTTTTTGGTTTTGGGTTTTTTTTTTTTAATTTTTATTTTTATTTTCATTTGAAGTTAATCAGGTTAATATAGGAGCCATTAAATTCAGCAGTTTTACTGAAACACTTACTAGGGCCACAAATGAATATAAGGGAATGAGTCCCAATGGACTAGTGTTGTTTCTGCTAGGTGAAAGTAGCAGACAGTTCAGAGCCATTAGAAACATAAAATAATGTTGCAATTGAGTAAAAAGCAAAGCTGAAATCCAAAGAAGAGTGTAATGAGAAAGGCAGTAGAAAGTGGATCTGGACTGTCTCTGTTGCTCCCTCTAAGAAGAAAGAATTTTTCTATTTCTTTTCTTATATAAAGGTTGAAGGGTTGTTATGTGGGTCAAGAATAGCATTAGTAAAAATACTTTGATCAGATTTGTAATTCCTGTTTTAAAATGAATGGTCATACTTGGTCCTGTCAAGGCAGTTATAGCGATCAAATATTTGTGGCACCATTAGTTGTTGATTATACACCTTTCTTCCAGGGAGCTTGTATGCAGGTCATTTAAATATGAAATAACATTTTTGATAAGTTAACTTCTAAGAAGCAGATCATCAACAGATGTGTTGACAGAAGGAAACAAAGAGAGGCAGAAGGAATTTAGTGTCACAAGTATTTATTATGCAAGAGGTAGAGTAGAGTCTTCTGCAAATCATACACTAAAGCTGCCCTGTATTTCCGAACAACATAGCCTGGATATCTTTCAAACTGTGATAGGAATGCAAAAGAGATCTCATGCCTCAACAATACTTCCAGGATTCTAAAGGAGCCCTGCAAATTTTCTAACCTGAAGTTATGACTTGCTAGCGAATAAAATACAAAAGGTGCTAATGGATTTAATTCAACCTTTTTTGTTGATTCTAAATGCATTCACAATGTATTTGCACTTCAAAAGTTTAAATTTAAATAGAAATATTCTATAATTATGCCTGTAGTGTGATATTCTGAAACTGTGGGATGATTCGTATCAATTCATAGAGGTTTAGGTTGGAAAAGCTACATGATGTTTTCATACTAGGATTCACTGTAGAAGAGCTTAAGATCTTCATTACATATCCTAATTTACAAGGCAGAATTTTGATAAAATATCTTACACGGAAGGGTCAGTAGAATGATTTCAGAACAAAACATTGAAATGAACAGAAATGTAGCAGAAAAAAAAACCCAACAAACCAACAACAACAACAAAAAAAAAAATCCCAAAACAACCAGAAATAAAATATTTTTAATCCCCAAACTCTGAAAGAGCTCACATAGAAACTTATCAGATTACAGCTTGCCATGAATAAATCATTATTTGAATGGAACTAGATTGCAAATGGTAATAAAAAACGTCTATAGACCAAAAGCATTGATTTCTGTACTGAACAAGCTGGTAGAAATCATGTATAAATAGACCTATGTACATTGATATGGGACATTCTGAGGAAGATTCAACACCAATTTGACTGCAGAAAGTCTTGAAGCACAATCTGATGAAGTTTTATGACATCTTTTGGATATTTTTTTTTTTAGGATGATGCTTAGGTTTCTAATAAACTTATAAGTTAGCTTAAAAGAAGTTCTTAAAGAGATTAGATCATCATTGCCAGAGGATGGTGGCTGTCTCAGATTTGTAACACAAGGTTTTCAGGGAGAAACAGAGAAAAATAAGAACTCAAAGATACAAGGATATAACTATTTCACAATGGAGATTTCCCACAGAGCTCTTCAGGTATCTGTGCTGTGCACAATACTATTCAAACTACTAATAAATAATGTGGAAAAGGGGAAATAAGGAGGTAAGAACAGCATATTTAGAGTACAAAATTAGAAATTACTGTAAAGATACTCAGAAGAATCAGTTTTGAATGACTGGGTGATAAAAATGGCAGACAAGACCCAGCACTGATAAATGCAAAATAGTCCTAATGAAGGAAAAACCTGTCACAATTACGCATATACAGTGATAAGCTTTAAAGTCCTATTAACATATCATTCATTCAGGGAAAAGGTCTTAGTGTCATTATGGATGGTTCTATGAAAATATCAGCTTGTTAGTCTAGTCAGAAGTAGTCAAAAACTCAAGTAAGATGCTTTGGATTAGTTGGAATTAAAAAAAAAAAAAAAGCAAACAAATTATTTTATGTAGTAATTCCAATCTTTGTTAGTCTGAATCTTGGATATTGGCTATAGCTTTAGCCATCTCCCTCTCAAAATTATGTAGAAGATCCAGAAGTGGTGCAAACTAACAGAACAGATCAGATACATGGGGAGTTTCTGCTTCACAAAAATTACATATTCTCTGGTCTTTAGTTTACAGAAACTGGAGAATGTAATATATACACTGCATATAGGAAGTTTCATGTCTTGCAAAAAAATTAATAAACATCATTTATTCTCCATTTTTCATCAGAATTCATTGTATAGCTGCTGTAGAAACAACAAATCTCTTATGTGGAACTGTTTTCCACATATGTATAATTGGTCTTTGGAAATCATTGTTACAGGAAATAAATATGAAGATTTCAAAAATTATTAAGCAAATTCATCGAAGAAATGCCCATGTATTAAACATGATGCTGTGGCTGCAGACTCAGGAGTGGGAAGTCTCAGGACCACCTCCAACCAGATACCTGAGCCAGGAGAGAAGTATTCACTGCTCCCCATACTCTTCTAATCATTTATCACAAGCCACAGAGAGAGGCAGAGGACCTTTACCCTGGCTTAGTATGGTGGTTTTTACGTAAGGGACAAGCTGTGGGAAAGTTTTGCTAGAGAGGAGTAAAAGTCCTGATCTCAAATACAGAGCAATCAACAGCAAGAATCCCCTCAGTGCCGGTGGTTTGACCCAGACCTACACCTTCCTCTCCACCCCTGAGCTGCCGTCACCTGTCTGGAGGCACGGGAGGAGCAGCAGCCCTGCGCATCACTGAGCTTCCCTGAAGGCTTTGGGAAAGGCTTCCACGGGTTATTCTTGCTGGCTGGATTCCCGATGGGATAAGTCTCCTTTCCAGCCATGCTCAGCACACATGGGATGTAGCATTGAGGGGAGCGACCTGCAGAAGACATTCCTCTTCCGTGCACTCACTAAGCACTCTGTATTTTCAGCACCTGTGAGGAGAGGATAAGTTAAACCAGGCTTCAGCGTTTAAAGTTTAACAGCATGGAGCAGATTATTTTTGCTGTCTGATCCTTTTCCAATTGGCTTTATGACATTCCTCAGTTTTGTTCTTTGTGCCTGCTTCATCTAAGGTGTTTACTTTACAGGAGTACCACACAGACATTATGTGAGGAACACAGATCTGTAAGCCTTTACTCTTGAACTTACTTGTAAGAGTAATAGACATCATAGAAAAAAAAATGATACTACATTTTAAAAGGGAAACTGTTGGTTTAATTTTACCTTCATCTGCTGTAAGTATCTCTAATAAACATCTTGGACTAATATCTGAGTGCTAATAAGTACAAATTAAATTTTACTTAGAGAGATGAACTGTTTCAGTACAAACACCAGAGTAAAGAGCTCCCCTGCTTTTAAACATTTTGTGTAAAAGACTTTTTAAAATCTTACTCCTTGATCACAGCTTTAAACTTTTATCAACAAACTGAAAGCTGGAAGCTTCTTTCTATTGCAAAGCCCAAGATCCCTGGAATTTGCTAAAAATAGAAGTGCTATAGCTTCAAGATAAACATAAATTGTTTCATAATTTGGAGACAAAAATCAAAGCTTTCCCCCTACACACTCTGTAAGCAGCTCTCAGCTTCTAAACCCATCAGAACATCAATCTTCTTTTATGGGGCAGAGCATTGCTGAGCACTGTGTAGCTGTGCCTTGAAGCAAAGGCAGTGTCCTACATTGTTAACTGTGCCACCAAACCACTCTCTTCTCTACAAATGAGCAGGCAAGGACTGACAGCTACTTTTGAAAATAGCTGACTTCACAAGGGATTTTGCAAAATACCCTGAGATACCAAATTATTTTTCTTCTTGGAGGGTCAAAACCCGGATTATACCAGGTCTGTAATTTAGGCTTCCATATACTGCGGCTTTGTAAACTGACGTTTGATTGGGGAATGCTTTCTGCTGAATGAATTCTTGCCCAAGACTTTGGGGTTTTTTAGGCAAACCTCTTCAACCTCTGTGCTTTGAGCATTACATCTCCTCCAGCCGTACACAGAGAGAACTGAAAAGCATATGAGTATAGAAATATCAGGGTTTGCAGTCAGCAGACGCAGAGCTGAGCCCGGGTGTCACAGCTCCAGCAGCTCTTTCTCCTTCCTCACTCGCAGCCATCCCTGTGTCTGCCCATGCATGGCCAAGGCATGGTCCCCAGACACAGACGCCTTGAGCTTTCCATTGCTCACTCACAAGCAGCCACACTTCTCTACATCCCCTTTTCTCCCCCACTCACCCCCGCTTTATGTTGTGACATCCTTTTTCTTTTTGATCATCAGGAATATGGTAACCTTGCCAGAAATCACTTTAATCATAATTTTCCTTAAAAAAAAAATGCCTCACTGAAACTTCAAACAAACGTTTTATGAGACACTTCTGACAGTCAGTACAGACATCTTCTCTAAATTTCTTTTCTTTGGAAAGAAATAAAATTAAAAGCATCAAAATAAAATAATGTATAAAAGCATTCATGTTTATCTGGGTGGTTTGCATAATCAAGCTCACTTCAGAAAAAAAATGTTATCATCCTTTAATTTCCTTTAAATCTGGAAAGATTTGAGCTTAAGTTCTTTTCAAACATCAGGATGAGTATCAAATATAAGAAGTGGAATCTTATTTAATGAACAATTTAACAATCATAATGACTAATAAATCTGAGTGCTTTGGTTCTGTTTTGTGGAATTTATTGGTTTTTTATTTTTCAGATATGTCTTTTCAATCTATGAAAAGGAAAAACAGTTTTGGTTTTAAATCAGTTTTCTGCAAATAGGAGAGAAGTTTAGTTTTTTCTTCTGCTTACTTACATCAGAATAGTTTTGTCAATGCCCACCCCCCTGAATTAAAATATCCCAGAGATTTTCAGTTTCATTTCTTTGGCAGGCAGGGTTGGTTCCCAATGGTGGGTTATTTGCTCTCCCTACATTTTTCTTTCCCCTTGATTTTCATTGTTACTTATCTGCACAAGTAGCCTTGGTGGTTTGGAGGTTTTTTTGAGGTTAGAGCTGTTTCCATGTTGCTGTTTCCAAGTTCAGAAATATTTAAAAGTATCACGAGTTCATTCAGAACACTCACAAAAAAAAAAAAAAAAAAAAAAAAAAAAAGAAGAAAAAGTGATTTTTCTTGTTGCCACATTTTCAATCTGTAGTTTCACAGATTTAAACACAGTTGAGTATTCCTCATTCTACCTTTGTGCCTTTCACATAAATGGAAATACTTTCATTGATTTCTAAAAATATTTTGTACCAAAAAGTAAAGTAATTCAGAGACAAAAAAAATGGACTAATTGTTTCCTATTTTCCATCTGAACCGGCTATAATCACAGCAAAAACTCCTTATTTCCTAATAATGAAATTATCTCCTAAGACATCAGTTTGTAGAAGTCCTATGAATCATAAACTGTGAGGACTCCCTCCTTAAAATATCCCATTTAAATACATGTACTATCACAGTAATAAAATCTTCAGCAGGGAAAGGTAACAGCAAGTATTTGCAAACAAAGATTCAGAACTGAAATTACAAAATTCTGGATGCAGCAGATAGCTTTTAAACCTAGAGGCAGTTGCCTCCACCTGTGGATTCAAACAGCCTGTACCTGCCTTATGTGAAAAAGGTAGTTTGAAATCCTTCCTACTTTGGAAAATGTATATCTTCAGGCATTAAGGTCACAGTGAATTTAATTTTTGTTCAGGTGCAATAACTACAAAAGAGTGCTCCTCCTGCAACACAGTATTTGCATTTATTAACTAATAGGGATGCTTATAACAGAGTAATTGCTTCCCTTTTCCAATACAACATACACTATATCTTCACTCAGAAATTCAGTTTAATTAACTGACAGTTATAATTTCTGTGGCCTTCCAACTTTTTTTAAATGTTTTTTCATCTTTTTCTCAAGGCAAGAAATCTAGTTATGAGCTGGAAATTAATATACATTTGGCCTTACACATTTCTTCAAAAGCTAATTCCCCACTTGTCTTGGTGAAATTGTTATGCAGTTAAACAATGAAAACTGAAGTTGTTGGGCCTAGGTGAAAAGAAGGGGTGGGTAGGTAAAATACATCTGAAGAATTGATCAGATGTGGATTAATGGACATACATTTCCTTTTTCCATCCTGGTAATAGCAGACTGATAAAGGCGATACACTAATTTTAATTCAAATGATGTCACAATAATGCTATGATTCCTGATCTGGTAAGGCCAGTTATGATGACTGTACCAACTGGTTTGGTCAGAAACTATTTTGAAAACCTGAAGCTATACTATTAAAAAGAGTTATTTATATAGGAAGGCAAAATGATTATTTCAGTCAAGTCAGACTTGATTGTAGTACTAACTCCTGGACTTCTGCTGTTAGTACACTGCATTTCATCTCTGACATACATACCAATTCTGGTTTTTTTCTAACATATTTTGTCATTCATGCATTTAAAATACCATCCACCATGTTATCTTTCTTTAATTTTTCACTCGAGGTTTCAGTCTTGCCACTCAGTGTCTCTGAAATCTATATCAGACTTCTTTGGTAAAGTTTCATTTTATATTAAAGCCTTACGAGAAAATCATAAACTTCCTGGAAGTTTATGCTTTTGGATTTTTTGGAATAAAGGTAATTCCATCTTTTTTGTAGAGATGTCATTCCAGTTTTATTTAAGACACTTCAGAACACATAAATGTAAGAGAAAAACTTATGAACTGTCATTTTTTGTCAAGTTCTTGAAACGTATGAAAAGCTTGACTTGAGAACCACTTTTCTCATGAAGTTAAAAAGAATAAGTTTCATTGACCATTGCTGAGAGCCACTCAGGCATTTTCAACTTCAATGTCCATTTTCCTTAAATTCAGACTGTGGGTATTTAGTGCTATCAGTCACCAAACAAAGGTCAGACATAGCTGCTGTCCCATTATAACATACTTAATGTAATATATCTAAGTGCAAAACTAAAATCCACCGATTTCTATGTTCTTATATACTTATTGTTTCTAAATAAATCCAGTAGACAAATTTATGAAAACAAGTAGTTCTCAATTTTCTAGTCATCCTTTACACTCTTAACAAAAAAATAGAAGGAAACCCCAGGTAGCTTTTTAATAGACAGAATACATAGAAAAGTTTTAAAAGAAGACAGTTAATCGTTGCTTGTATTAAGCCACTCCCCCACTACCCTGAGGAATATGACATTTTATCGTAACTGACACAAACAAGAGCTATATTTGTTCTTATGAAGCTACTGTAGTAAAAAACTGAGCACTCAATAAGAAAAGAGAACTTCATTAACAAGTAGGGGGGTCCTATACAACCTGTAAAAATTATTATTTCTACTTCCCGTGAGGACTGAATTTCAGTGTATTTGAAATCCCAGTCTAAGAACATAACAAAACTGTCTGTTACTACTGAAAGCAACAGGACTTATTCTTGAGTTCTTGTAATTCCCTTTAGTGCTACTGCAGTGGGAAAGAGACTTTATCTTGCCTTAAGGCAATAGCTGTCATAAGGGAATCCTCAGAGGACGTGTGGCTGCCTTACCCAGTAGCACAAAGGACAGACAGGTCAATAGGATTTACCTGGAAGCACCTGACATTGAATCCTCTTTTTCCCATCGCTAATACCACCTTATCCTTCTCCCTCTGCCACTTTGAGACTGCTGGATAGGAAAGGAGAAAGTAGAGAGTTTTGCTTCTAGTGACTTAGATGTTAGGTCTTCCTGAATTATTAGTGCTGGTCAGGATGCTAATTTCACACGTTAGCTCTGATTTGCACCAGTAGGTGACACTTTCCAGAACAGGGTTAGAGTTTTAAGATTTCCTGTCTAAATTTTGATTCAGGACCTGTTTTCTTCTTTGTCACTTCTCATTTAAAATAGCATTGTTTCCTCCACCTAATACGTTTCTTTTCACCTCCTTTCAGCTGATTTTTCTCTGACTGTTACCAAATCTTTCTTCTCACTTACTTCAGGCACTGATAGGAATAACTTTCTTTATAATTTACTTAGATCTTAAAGGTGAAAAATGTAACATTATTTAAGCAAAACTATAGGAATTTTGACACATTATAGCTTCAATGAAATATAGCATAAAAATATTATGGAAAGCTTGTTTTGATACTGTTTTGAACACTTAATAGAAAAAATTCACCAAGTACTTAACACTAGAAATGAGTGAATTTATTCACATATAGAAAGAAAACCCTAGTCACCTCAGGAAACTTTTCAGCTACTGAGAAGCCAATAAAATTTGTGATAGCAGACAATTTTCATAAAGATTTCTCTTGGTAAATGGGAAAGTGAAACAATAAAGAAAGCTACTGAGAAAAAGCAAGAAGACTATTCATACACAAGCACAGAAGTAGAAATCGTCATGTAAGCTAGGATAAAATCGGATGAGTCTGGTGTTACTTTTCCAAACTAATCATGGAGAATAAAGAAGTAACTGGCAAAATTTTCTCATATAATAGAAGAGGAGCTTTGTTTTTTCAAAGGGAGTGGACCTATTCTATGCCTTCATGAAAGACTTAAACAATTTCTTGTGACAGAAAGAGTGTGTGCCAAGAGCATACAGGCCAAGAAATTCAAAATTGCTCTTATAAGTAAATGACTTAATTAAGGAAGAGTAGCTGACTGTCTTAGTTACTCTACTGAATATCAATTTCTAGTGATATAAAGGTTTGGGAGTAATAGTAGTAACAAGTAACAAGTTTAAAAGTAATCTTGTTAACAACCTTGAAAAAAAAAGAATGTATTCAGACCTGTTTACATGCTTGTATAAATCTATAGATTATTAATCTATATCTATGTATAGAATTACACCTATCTCTGTGGATGTAGGTATTTTCAGATGCTTGAGTTATCATAAGATTTATTTGGAACACATTTGCAGATTATTTGAAAGTATGTTTACAAAAAAACAGGTGCATTTGCACAATAAAAGGAAACATTTAACTTTCTAAAATGTGCACACACAATTTTTTTGGGATACTAGAAAAGGATTAGAATTTACAGTGTAAATCATAATACTGGCGATGAACAGTATTGCATCCTGGCAATCCAGAACAGAAGTCCACACCCAAGAGAGTGTGGAGTCCTCTTGACATCTGTCAGCCCTGACTTCTCTAGAAAATTATTCAACAAAGCCTGTTCCTCTTAACAATCACTATTTTTAGGAGTTGTTCTTAATTCTGCCCTTTGTCTGTTGTATTTCTATAGGACAACTTCACAGGTTCACAAGAGCTGCTTATTTTAAGCTTACCCACTGTGATTGCTATGATTATGACTTGGCAAACATTCTCAGATCAAACTCAGGACTATCACTTCAGTAATACCAGTATGATACCTGAGGATATTAATACGACTGGAAATGTGATACACAGAAAGGGGCTTCTAACTGGAAGAATGCACCTACAGTCTATCATTTAAAATAGGAAAACAAAAGCATTGACATCAGCTCTCTCTATGTCTCAGTCCCAAAACACTGCATAGGAAGATCATTGTTAAGGATAAAAGAAATGTTCATTTTTCTTAGTATCAGTGTCTTTAGAATGACTCCTTTCAACTACTGCACAGGTTAATTGTTAATTGATAAAAATAACCTGATATTTTATATCAGCTGAGGACCATGACTGTCATTGCAAATCCTCTTATGTTAGCTCCAAAGACCAAAGTAGGTTTCTTATCTTGTTCCTTTATGACTGTCATGTATCTTGTATTGTATGCGTATGTCCTCTGAATAAGGAACCTTAATGCAGTGACTTGTGCTGCAAGGATTTTGACAGAATTTTGTTATTTCAAGCCTTCCAGCCATCCTCATAGTACATAATGAGAATGCTTCTAAAATAAAGTGTCATCAGAAAGATAGGTCACATGTGAAGTACATGTTTGCGTAGGTTCGTGTACTTTATGGTGATTACACCCTGATACAGGGAAAGAAAGAAGCTCTATTAATACAATTTCTGAACAAAAATTATCTTAAACACATTCGTCCTAGAGGAAAAAATGTCACTTAGGCATTTCTCAACAAGTAAAAAAATAGAGGAAAGAAACTCCGCAAGGAGCAAAAATGTGCAATATTCAAGAAAGAAAAATGCAAGGAAAGGTGATCCAGTGAACAGAATTTCAGCAGTTGACAGTAATCCAATTGTTGTAGTATATAACAGTGATATGAAAAGAACAGTGTGTATGCAGTCAGATCAATGACCATTAATCATAAAATGGAAGAATTTAAAGATGAAATAGCTCTGTAAGATCAGTCAGCCTGTCCTCTGCCCACACAGACTCTCTGAAAAATATACTCTAATTCACTTCATAGCATATAGAATATAGGTCTACTATCATGAACTCCACTGCTTCAGATTTTACAGTACAAAATGGAATTATTTCTATTGTTGGAAGTTGTTTGGCTTTCTGTAAAATCTGTTCTTACCTAGTTTTTGTCTGTAACTTTTGTAATCTTTTTTTGAACCAGTATCTCCCCACAAGATGGTGGCAACATCTGTTTTAGCCATTTTCTTAAACTGTTTTTGAATTAACTGGCTTTCAGTTATATGGTAGGTGAAATAAAACCATCCCAGACTTTCTCTAATTTTTTCTTTTGACAGTACTCTTTCAGAAATTTGGAGGTTTTTTTTTCCTTTAAATTACACCTATCTCTGCTTTAATTTCTGCCTAAGATTTTTAGTTATCAATCTAAAGTGAAAAAAGGCATATAACTACAGAATCACAGAATGGTTAAGGTTAGAAGGGAACTCTGGAGACCATCTAGTTTGACTCCTCTGACAACGCAGGGTCACCTGGAGCAGGAATGTGGGGTTTGAGTCTCTCCAGAGAGGGAGACTTCATGACCTCCATGAGCAGCCTGTTCCAGTGCTCTACCACCCACAATATAAAGAACTTCTTCCTGATGTTGAAGTGAATCTTCTTGTGTTTTAGTTTATGGCCATTGCTCCTTGTCCTGTATCTGGGCACCACTGAAAAGAGTCTGGCACCCTCCTCTTGCAAATGTCTTTGAGATATTTATATGTATTGATGAGGTGCCCTCTCAGTCTCCCCTTCTCTAGATTAAATATACCCAGATCCCTCAGTCTCTTCTCATAAGAGAGGTACTCCAGACCCCTAATCACCTCCATTCTACAGTAGCTCCTTCTCTTTGAGCTGTGGGGACTGGCACAAAACACAGTGCTCCAGAAGTGGCCTCACCAGGGCTGAGCAGAGGGGCAGGATCACCTCCCTCGACCTGCTGGCAATGCTCTTCCTGATGCATCCCAGGATACCACTGGCCCTCCCGATCAGAAGGCCACACTGCTGGTCCACTTGCCACTATCTAATACTCCCAGGTCCTTCTTTGCATAAAATGTGTATCGAGTATAATAGTGTGAGGAGGTAATCTCCTTTTAAAGACTGGTCTAATTTGCTAAGTTTCTAACTCACTACTACATTGATTCATGAATTCACTATCATACAAATTCACTAACTCTTGCATTTATGAGCAAGATAGTTGCCTACCATGGGTGACAGTGCCATCAGCACAACTGTATTAATTATGGATCATAGAGTGTATGTCTCAATGGTATTTTTCTGGAATATGTAAGGTCCATTTGAACATGTTTTGAGACTTTCCTACTGAAAGATTGGGTACAGAATTTCACCTCATCACTGCATTACCACGGAAGCACAGCTTCTGGTCACTTCAGAGTCTTGTAAATTCATGTACTTCTGCTCACAGGAGTTATGCAGAGATGTGCACATAAAGCACAATACATTTCCTACAGTTTCTAGATATTTTGATGTTAGTATTTAAAAGTATTATCTTTATAAGAACATATAAAATCATAGCTTTGTTTAGCTAGAAAAGAATATGAAGCTTTGTCACACATCTGACCTATTTACATCTAGACACAGGAAAAAATGCTCCCCATGGTTGATGAAGAAATGAAAAACCCACCAAAAACTCCTTAAGAACAACTGTACTGAAGCAAGAGGATCATCTGCCTCTAGTAAAAGCTACTGCAGATAACTAGGGAAAGCGTTTTCTGAATTTTCTCCTATCCTTCAACAAGTTGCATATTAGGGCAATCCAGAGCCAGATGCAATTTCTGTAACCTTGATGATGACTGTTCCATGAAATTATTCAGTCTCCTCTTCAGTCTATGTAAGTTGTCTTAATCAGCAATATGCCATAGCAAAGAGTAGCACAACCTAGCTTCACAGAGGAATGCACTTTGGTTTCTAGCCTGCCTCCTACTACTTTTATTAGAATTTTCCATGTTGTGATGTGGAAGAGATAGTAGATTAACCCCTATTCACCCTTTGCTGATACTCATGTGCCATGACTGGACCCCAGCTAGCAACTAATCACCCCACAGCTGCTCTCTCACTCCCTCCACATTGGAATGGGGGAGATAATAGGAAAAGTGAGAAGACTCATGAGTTGAGATAAAGGAAGTTTAATAGGGAAACCAAAAGCTATGCACACAAGAAAATCAAAACTAGGAATTCATTCCCCACTTCCCATGGACAGACAAGTGTTCAGACATAAACAGGAAAGCATCACAGGGCTCCATCACATGTAGCCATGATTTGGGAAGACAAATGCTGTCACTCCAAACATCCCCCCACCCTTCCTTCCTCCTTCCTCAGTTTTCTATGATGAGCATGATGTCATGTAGTCTGGAATATCCCTTTGGTCTATTGGGGTCAGCTGTTCTGGCTGTGTCTCCATTGTGATTAAAATGTTCTGGTTTCGTTGCTTTCCCTTTCATGATTAGTACTTAACACTTCATTTATACTTTGCCCTCTACTGAGCACCGAGGTGGCACTTTTGTGGAACAATCTGTTATAACATGAAAGATTTTACTTCTGAGGACAAAGGTCAGTTCAGAGCCCATTTGATTTACATGAAGTTTTCCCAACTGTATCATTTCACAGTAAATCTGGTCTGGATTTTATACATCACGTGTTTATGCAGTTACTCCTGTAATCTTTCACTGTGGGATTTCCTTCTTACTGTATTGAATTACCAACAAATTTGATCACCTCCTTATTCAGACCAATTTTAAGATTACTTCCAAATCTGTTGAATATCATGAGTCCAAACAAAGACCTTCTTTCATTTTGAAAAATATATTTTCACTCTTCACCTCTGAGTCAAAGTTTCAAGCCAATTATTGATCTACTCAAGTGATTATATTTTTGTCTGCATATAATAATATCATATTGTATCACGTCATGTATTCCTGCAAAATTTCCAGAGGAAATTTTGGTAGACAGACCTTGCAGATACCCTGCCAACAAGATTGAATTTATCCACATTTATTGATGTCTTCAAAGAAACCCAAAAATATGTAAGGTATGACCCTCCTTAATAAACATCCTGTTAAGCTTTCTGCCATTTATCCTGCTAGTCCATGTCTACTAACAACATTCATTATTGCAGCTTTTGATTAATTTGGCATATACGTTTGTGAGGTTTACTAATTAATACTTTTCTGCAAATCTGCATAATCCTTTCTTTAAAACAGGTGTGATATTTGTCATATTTCAGTCCTTAGAACCAATGTTGCATTTGTTGTAGCTTTGTTATTGGAGGTTTTTTTTAATATGAAATTTCATAGCACAATTAGCATTCAATATATATTTCCTTTAGAGTTCTTAGATAAATATAGCAGATATGGGCAACCTTTTACAGTTGGTCAACTTGTTTCATAATCTCTTTTGTAAATACTTCTGTTTCGTACAACATTTGAATACTCCCTTAAGAAACAAAGAAGGAAAAGGAAAAGGAAAAGGAAAAGGAAAAGGAAAAGGAAAAGGAAAAGGAAAAGGAAAAGGAAAAGGAAAAGGAAAAGGAAAAGGAAAAGGAAAAGGAAAAGGAAAAGGAAAAGGAAAAGGGGAGAGAAGAGGAGAGGAGAGGA
>VZRO01006409.1:310239-340677 GCA_013397915.1 Daphoenositta chrysoptera
TTTTTTTTTTTTTTTTTGGTACTGAACTATGGACTTAAAACTAATTCTCCTCATTAAAAGATGGGGAAAAAACCAAACTCACAATTTCTCACCAATTCTGCTTCTCATAAATCAAGATGGTTTTCATTCCAATTGCTCAAAGGTAGTTCAGACTATTTACTTTCTTAAAGAAAAATCTTTACAGATAAATCCAAAATCTTGCTGTCCATTGTGATTTCTGATCTACATTTCTTCTTGTTAATAAATGTTAACATAGGCGCTCTACTGACCCAATAAACCTTGTGTTCTAATAATGCAATTTCAGAATCTTTTTCCTAGTCCCTCTTATCTGTCACTACCGTTTTTCCTACTTGTCAGATTTTTGACAGTTGGAAACTCAAATTATGTGCCTGGCCCATACCTAGGACACAAAATTAAGTCTTGCCTGCATTTGACTTCTCTGCAGGTGAAAGAAAAGATGTGGTTTCAAACCAGCTGAGTTCAACAGGTTCAGAAAACAACAGTGTTCTTAATTCAATTTTAACCTGGTTCAAGCCAGCATAATATGTATGAACCACAGCCAGAGGGATTTAAATTAAGTATGAACTAAAGAGTGTCTACTCTGATTAAAAAATACAGGTAGTGACCACATCTCTAGTCTGTTTTCAAGACAAAAAAGAGAAAAAAATGATAAAATAAGGAAACTAGGAGGATAGTGGCATGTCTCTTGATGTATTTTTTCTAGTTGGAAAGAAAAGGGGCAGAATAGTGAAAGGAGAAAGAAAGAAAGAATGAATGGAAATTTAGATAAGATCTTTCATGTGGTGGCATTAATAGCAAAAGAAATGGAAGATAAAAGCAGTTAGAAAGCAGCAAATGAGTAGTTTATACTGTGAGTGAGGCCACTAGTTACAAGGATCAGGAAAATTAAAATGTCAGCTCAAGGGAGAATACAGAGGATATTCTCTGTGTGCATTAATTTCAAGTCCAGTGTACTGCCATTGCTTTCTGAAGCTAAGACTTTATCAAAAAGTATAGAAAGCCTCCCTCATATACAAAAAAAAGATTCAAGACATCTTCTCTAGAACTCTGCTCCCTCACCAAAAAGAGATTCTGCTACATTGGGGCACAAAGCATCACTAAAAAGTCTGGGATTTTCACTGATTTGTTGCTATTTAGTAGTGTTTAATATAGTTAGCTGCAAAACAGAGACAGGATTCTCATTTATTGTTCTTAGTCTGTGTGAAAACTGTTCATATATGTCTTTCAATACACATCTTGACTGCTTACCTCTTGATGTTAATTAATATTTTATTTCTTTTGCAGTTCAGTATCTCCCCCCGTACAGTATGAACCACGACTATGATTGTGTTTTCTTACGCTAACTTCACTTTTACACTAATCATGAAGGAAAGGCTGTGGATGTTGTCTATCTGGACCTTGTCAAAGCCTTTGACATTGTCGCCCACAGCGATTCCCTGGAGACCTGTGGTTTGGACAGGTGCATTTTTCACTGAGTAGAATCTGAGCTGCCTTTTCTCCAGGCTAAACTACACAAGCTCCTCCAGCCACTCCTCACACGATTTACTATCTAGAGTTTTGTTGCCCTTCTTTGGACACAATTCAGCACCTCAATGTATTTCTTATAGTGAGGGTCTCAGAAGAAAACTCTCTTTTTTTCCTGAATTCAAGTGAAAGCTCTCTGTTCAAATACACCAGTATTTCCCACCAGATTGTCTTTTGGCACATAAGGATGTCCTGCTCCTGCACCTTTAAGATTTCTTTCTTGGAGAATTTCCAGCCTTCCTGGAGTCCTTTGTCCTTCAGGACTGCCTCCCAAGAGAGTCTCTCAGCTAGACGCCTAAACAAGCCAAAGTGCCTTCTGGAAGTCCAGTGTAGCAGTTCTGCTGATCCCCACCTTAGTTCTGTGAGAATCAAAAACTTCATACATGCTTGTTATGCTCAGGATGTCCTTCAAGTATCACCCACCACTCCTTCCTGTTCACAAACTACAGGTCCAACAGGGTGCCTTCCATAGCTGTCTCACTCATCAACTGTGTTAGGAACTTATATTCCACACACTCCAGGAACGTGTCAGACTGTTTCCTCTCTGATGTACTCTATTTCAGTACTGTATTAGGAATTAATATATCTTTTGAAGAAAAAGAAATGTCTATTGTAGAGGTTTTTATAGATTTTGTTATGCATGCTATATGTGTGTTTAATGTCTATATAAAAATGTGTGTGTATTTATGCACATGCCCTGTTTCAAATTGCTTTTTCGATGTATTATACAAGAAACTCAAAAGACACTAATGACATACCAGGTGATAATACAGAAGCTTCATTCTCAAAGATATCTGGATCCTTACCACCTTTCAACCACTGCAGTATTGTTCAGCAGCTATGTTAAGTCAGGATGATCTAGTAGGCAAAATCACTTATCACCCGAAGTGGTGCTTGCTTCTTTCTGATAATCAGCTGTTCCTAAGCTCTCCCCACAAACCTAGGAATGACTGCTGTTTAATCTCCCTCATATAAGGCCTGACAGTACAAGAAACATCTAGGGCAATGTTTAACTTTAAATGGCCAAAGGAAAGGAATTGAAAAGAGCATTTATTGTTACATTTTCTTCAATGGTTGAATCACTTCTCTCATTCTAATTAAGTCACTGAATTTCTGGACAAAACATACTCTGTCCTGCTTGATTTGTTCCCTACTGGCATTCCAACTCAGCAAAACATTTTTCCTGTGGAATTATATATTATTATATTACTACATTATTATATTATTATATAACATAATAATTATTATATTATTATATTCACTGAAATCTATCATGCATTCCTGGATCAAAGGTACTGAATCTTGTTTGATATTTATTGCATCAGTTTGTACTCTGAAAGAGGTTTGGCCTTCCAAAACATTCTATACCATATCAGAACCCTTTTTTTTATTTTCTCTTTACTATGCTCTTTCTAATCTTATTCCTTATATGCCTCATAAGTTTCCTGACCTTCACTGCTTCATTTAACATCAGGCAGTGTAGCGTTTAGTACATGCAGTACAAGCCAGGCTTTTTTATTTGTATTTACAAAGGAGCCAAAGGGAAGGCTTTGTGAGGACATAACAATTTATTTCCCCTCTTATCGTCTTGCCCTCCTCTGCTCATGCTTTAAAAAATGTTTGTTGAGGTTTTTTTGTGCCTTTTTCCCTCCTGAAGGAGGATACTTATTAACCAAAATGCTTTGAAAGTTTTAGGAAATTTTTGTGATCGTTAAATTAGTCATTAGTATGTCTTCAGATTATTATTGCTGTGGGACTATGTTTCACATCAAAGTCCTATTATTTCAATTATGTGTTTGTTTACCACAGTCAAACCACTCATACTGATACATTTTCACATCTTTTCCTACTTTAATAGAATCAGAAAAAGTCTTCAGATTCTGAGAAATCTAAAACATTTGATGTCAGTTTTTGCACCTGAACATCTGTGATGCTAATGGCGAGGAGCCAAACGGCAAAAAAAAGATCACAGCATTTAGCCTAGTTTATAATGCTAAAAAAATCAGCATCATAAAGCAGATAATAACATTTTCTTCCTTAAAACTGCATGTTCTTGCTCTCTCAGAATACTGACAACCACCATAAAGTGGAAGCTAAGCTGAGCTCTGGGGTGCTGTTCAGAGTTCTGTGATTCTGTGCAAGTGAACACCAAAAATATAGTCTAGACTTGATGTATTTTCCGGTTGTATGGCTCATGTTCCCTACGCTAGAATTTGAAATCTAAGCAGTCATTGGTCTTTAGCAGATACTGCTGTTAACATGAGATGTTCATATATATGTGTATATAAGAAAAACTTAGATGTTTTCATGTTTCAACAACAAAAAGTTCATGTTCACAAGAACAGCAAGACAAACAAGTCAATACGATGTTTTTCATTAGTTCGGTGAAAGGAATACTGTCCACCAGCTAAACATGAAATGAAAAGCTGATGTTAAAGTGCAATATATGTTATCTTTTACCTGAATTACCTATGTACAACTCATCTAAAGTTATTTCAGACAAGTCTCATATGCATCTAGGACGAAATTATTAAACTGCCCTGTGTCATTTACTCAAACACAAAAAAATCTCCTCAAAAACTCTGTAACTACCAGGAGCTTAAGTTAGAGGTAGAATCAACTCAAAAGAACATTTGTAGGGAACTTTTCAAAACCTGGCAAGATATTTTTATATAGCAAAGTTTTCTTTCAATGTACTGCTTGTTTACAACTGTGAAGTTTTCTGTGTAAAGTCCATTTGCATCAGAACTATGACATGAGACTAACAAGTATTTAATTGCTTCCATCACTATACACTCCAAAGTTTCCTGAACTATCATCACATGCCAAAAAAAAAGAATTAAGATTTATACCAAAATGCAGCAGTCACAATTTAATAAGTGCATGCTTAGTGTAAGTGTAAGCATGAGACTCGATCAACAATTCTGTCATAGGACCCATTTGCTCACTGCTATTACCTAGCATTAAAAGTACATTTGCTAAAAAGAAAGATAAAGTGATACAATTGAGGCAAGTCAAAACTCAGGGAGGAAATGTTAAACAGTGTAAATTCTAGTGATACCACAGCATATTAAACTAATTGCAGTGAGCTAAAATATGGACAAAAATAAAAGTCATTCTCAGTGAGGGAAGAAATGGAAAATTAATAACAACAACAACAGCAAAAACAACTATGAGTCCCTAGTTGAGTAACTTCTTTCAAAAGCTAAGCCAAAAAGACAACAAAAAACTTAGACCTGATTTGTGTATTTTAGCAGTAATCTACAAGCTGATGGCGATGTCACAAGGTTGTTATATTTATTTCTTCAAATGACTGTGATCATAAAAAACTAGTAGATTGAAAACCAAGAACTGAATGTAAAAAAAGTCTTGTTGCCTTCTAAACATGTGCATACAAACACAGGAGATACTGCTAGAACTCCACAGAGACATCTAAAAAATGTAAAAAGTAGGTGCCTAAATATTGATTGTTATTTTCAAATAATAATACAAGGTTGATATTTTAAAAATCTTGATTTTCATTTGGACGCTGACCAAGTTTTTACCTTTTTATCTTTTTACCTTTTACCAGGGTCATACCTTTTACTGGAAATATTTTAGATAACTGAGAAATGAAACAAATACATTTGGCAGAGCAGGTATACTATCCAGCAAATGAAGAACTTTTGAATGGGATGACTGAAAGAATTATTTGTCTAATTAAGTCAAGAAAATATGGGGCATTTAACAATTTGATAAGGTGAAAAGCAGATAAACAGTAATGTCATCGTCCTCTCTGCAAGAAGCTAGATTTAGATGCACTGCAGATAAAAATGAACCACATAAACTAGTGGTAGAAGCTTAAATAACCACATGAGTTTCTTTGTAACTTTTTAGTGTTGCATAAAGCTAAAAGGATAGTTTTTATATTGTCCTTTTGATACAATGAAACATCTGATTTTTTTTTTCCGTTTGAGCTCCATGAAAGTGGAATATTTGTCTTGTTGAGCATACATGGTATTAATAATTTTTAGAAAACAGAATGATCTCTGCAATCTTTATTTTAATTACAGATTTCTAAAATAGAAATTACTAGACAAAGCAACAATAGAATTCAACAAAAATGCAGAATCATCTATTATCTAATCCCACACAAATTAGGACTGTAGTCTGTGAAGTGCTGTGAAGTGCAAATCCTTGAAGTTTTAGCTGTGCTACAGCTTGGAAATCGTCTCTAATGAGTGTAACACAGATTTCACAGCTATTAGAGTAACTGCATCTTCAGCGTTTTCCTGGTAAACTATGAAGAAAATGCTTCCATTTAATAATAGGTATATCATTTTATGGATATTATGATCTTGTATGAGATTTGAAACCACTTAGGATTACTTCAGGAAAATAGTCTTTTATTAGAGTCAACTGGACACAATCATGACAATGTGAGAACTTTTAAGAAATTCTACCCTTAGTTACCTCAATATAAAGGTACCATAATTTGGTCAAAGTGAATTTATTTTAGATTTACACTTACAGAACATAAACTGCACTGGGTTTAATGACAGGAGGTTTCTTCCAACAGGAAGAATTGAACAGGAGGGGCAGCATCTTGCTAAGTCCAGTCCAGACTGTTCCACTCTCAGATACACATGGTGTAGCTAGTGGGTAGTCAATATTTTTCCCATACATAAATTTAACTCCTTGGAATTTCAGCTTCCATCAAATTGCTGAACTGAGTTAAACTGATTACTGTGCACACTTGTAAACAGTCCTAATTTAGCAGATCCCACATGCAGTGAACTTGTAGTGAATTTTGAGCTCTATTCTAGACTAAACCTGAACTGTAGCACTTAAAAAACAAAACAAAACAAAACAAAAAAACTTGATTTTGTGAAAATTAATTTGATTTGCAACACTGAAAGAGATGCCTTCAACTTATCCTCAAAGAAAATATTTTTTTCAACTATCCAATTTTCAGTCATGCACAAATGACTTGGTTATTAAACAAGTTTCACTTATCAATATGCAATATATAATTCAAGAGGGGACACTTTGAAGAGAAGAAAAAGAATATATTGTGTTGCTATCCTATCAAATCTTGATTTTTTTTTGTGTATCAGATATTTTAACACAATTTTCATCACTAGTTAACATGCCTGCTGCCTAACAATGGTCTTGCTGTGCCTCAAAATTGTCAATGTTGTATTTTATCTTTAAGCATGCTGGGAAAATTGTGACTGCTGTAAAAGCACAATTAACATCAATGTAAAAACTCATCATCTTGTACAGACTGAAACAATGCTTTTTGCAGCAGTAAATACACATAATGAGCCCTTCCAAGATATATAACCATACTGGCAGCAAGGTATGATTTGGTTCATCCAGAAGCATGTTTTCAATTGATATTAACAGTGCTCATTAAGTTCTGAGGAGCTACACACCAAGAATACTCACCAAAATTCTAGTGTATTATTAATAGAAAGTACCAGACAATCCAGTTAAATATACAAACTTACAGATACACTTTGAACAATTCTGTGAGGAATCATTAGTTTCCATGCTTTGTTCCTCATGTAGCAGATATAAACTGTATTTGTTTATGCAGCTGTAGAATCTTAAACTGATTTCAAAATCGAAAAATGCTTATACTGATCTAGGTCAAATTTAGCCAGATCTCAAGAGTATTAAAAGGAAGGCTGTGATTACACTTTCCAGTCCTGATTAATTTATAGAGAAATTAGTGTGCTATTACAGCAATTTAGAAACATATTGATAATCTTTATGAAACAGTTTTCAGAAAGCCCTCAGAAGTCTATGCTGTAATGGTTAGTTAAAAAAAAAATCTTACAGGGTAATTTGCAAACTGCTGTTTCCCTTCTGTATCTTCTGTCTTTAGATATATCAATATAAATCTCAAGAGATACTTTCAACAAAGTATTGGTGACTGCTGAGATAGGCAATAAAGAATGTTCTGGGACTGACCAGGGAATGTTCTTTTTACCATATGGATGTCAATGAACCTCTTGTTAAAAGTGGATTTTCTCTAACTTCTTACTCCTTTTGTAAGGATGTACCCGTATGTCTATTTCTTTGGTGGAAAATCTCTTGACCCATAAAAAGTAAGGAATGGTTCTACTGATGAGCAAGTCAGCTTTTAAAATATGGTATTAGTAGCTAAACACAACTTTTCTGAAAGTTTGATACTGTAAGGATTAAAGTAACATATTCTTTTCTCACAGTAGAACTCATCTTATTGATTATGAGAGAGATGAACCTTAAAAGAACATGAGAGCAACAAAATCATGTGCTACAAAGACTAGCTTGAGTTTTGTGCACACCAAGAAAGATGTTATGCTCCTCAAATGCAGATGAAAGGCAAAATACAACACACTTCAACACATAAATACACTTGTGAATAATAAGAGTATCTATCACAGCACCCATCTTGTTAAGAAACTAACTGAGAAGAAAAATCAAGTAGTGTGTTTTACACGGACACTGGAACTCTTTTTACTTTTGCACCAGAGGAAGTTTGATATCATTAGGATTTTCAAAGCAATGTGTTTGAGTTGCAGTCAACCACAATTTTATCTCCATGATGGCTTATGAAGAAAAGCATTAAAATTAACTATCTTTTCCAATTTTTGAACACTTTTGGCTTTTACCACATTTTTTCCCCTTTTTTTAAAATTTTGCCTTGAGATTGATTTTGATTATTTCCTCAAACATTAAAAATGTGCTTTACATAAACTAAAAGTCTGAGCAAAATATGCTGAAAGAAAGTTTTAAGCCCAAACAATGTATTCTCCATTAAGCTATCAGTCTTGGCAATAATTGTAAGCACTGAAAAATACATCAGGTGAGAATGCTGTCCTTTTTTCAGGAGAGTGCAAATACAGATTTCTAGGGAACTTGGTCATGAGCATGGTGAGATACCTATAGCCATCCTGTTCTCCCTAGGCACTGGCACCTCACAGCATCCCTACAGGCTCTGCAGTGCCAAATCCTGGTTGTTGTCAGATCTGATGCACTGAGCTCCTTGTCCCCCATCTAATAAAAAGGAACAAGGAGGAAGAGCAAGAAATATTCTGAGCTTTCTAATCCAGATCAGATAGTGGCTAGAGCCACTTTAATTTCCCAATTTCATTTGAAATACCCTGAATAAACACTATAGAAATCGTCACAAAGCCAAATGACAAAACATCTCTCTTCTCTGGTTTTAATTTAATTTTCATTTTTTCTTCTCCTACTGGGTGAAATTCAGTGGCACTATCCATCTGAATTATATACAGTGTCAGGCCTTCAGAAAGTAGTAAGATTTTATGTTCAAGGAGGTAAAATAACCTGAAATTTCAGATAAATTTAAATAAAAACTATTTTAAATTTTTGGGATAGGAAAATGTTAGAAACTTATATATTTTGTTTGTTTCTTTCTTTATTTATAGGTGATAATCTCACAGTTACACAAAACTAAGCAGACTTCTCAGTTTTATTAGCTATTCCCTTCTGGGCAGTGAAAACAATGACTTACTTGGGTGTTTATATTTTCAGTTCTTACTGAATTATTGATGAGTAACTTGCATTGGTTGACTTCTTCTTAGTGCACATTCATTTCCTAGGACTGGGACACAGCTTAAAGCTTTTGTACCCAGAATGTTCACTAATAAATGCTCTAACACTTAGAAATCAGTTTCAATTCAAATACTGTATATTTCCAGAAAGCAATGACATTTGGCTCACAATATATAACTCCCTTGCTGATGTTTATCTCCCTTGGCCCTGATGGTCTCAGAATGCAATCGGCGATATGGGAACCTTTTATTTCTACATGTATGACTCTTAGCCAAATGCTGTAGATGCATTAGTGCTGATAGATTAAGAAGAATTGTGTCATTCTATTTGTTTAGGAAATCTGAAAAAAAAAGTATAGGATTAGACATTACTCAATGGTAAAGTGCATACTGTGTTTGCTAGCTCTTGAAAAACAAGGCAAGTAGTATCTTAGACCTGGAAAGGAAAAGGGAAAAATGTTCTTTATAGATGTTCAAAACCATGTTTGTCCTCCAGAAAGAACAGATAGATGAGGGGTCAGACTCATGAGGTTGGACAGTGCCCTCCTTGCTTTGAGAGCTGTGTCTTATAGGGAGGTCACATGAACCACTGCAGAAGTTTTTAAAAACTGAGAAAGCAGAAAGATGGCAGTCCCTGAACTCTTATTTGAGGAGCAGGGAATTGCAATTTATGTACCGGTTTTCAGTGAAACTCAGCCATACCCTAAGAGGTAAGTTACTTCTGCTCTGAAATCCAAAGGGCTCAATGGGACTCAAAGGTATTTTACAGAAGTTTATCAGAAAGGGATTATAACATTAGAAATTAACTTTCTCTTACAAAAAGTTGTTCAAAATTTAAGTCTGACATATTTTATACCAAATGGTGAACTAGAATAAATTCTATGAATTTGTGGCAAATATATTGTATTCTTTAAATTATCTTTACTATTGAAAATATCCTAGATGTCTGTACTGTTTGCTCAGAGCTTCTTCAAGTACTTATCATGTTTTTTTTTAAGAACTTCTTTTTCCTAATGCAAGTTTCAACTAATTATCTTATAACATTGATCTTATGTTTTTCCATTAAAACAATTACACTTTAAAAAATGCCAAAGATATTTTCCTGTTACCAAAAAATATTAAAGTAGGAGTGAATCTGAGGAGTCTTTAATCTGACATATTTTCAATGGGTTTCTCTGATGTTATTTTATGTCGCGAAGACCATATATGATCAGCCTTATAGTCTGTCCTTTATACTCCTTTACTGCAGGTTTTCTATTCTCTATTGTTTCATCATCAGCTGCTAACACAGAAGGCATTCCACACCTGTTATACACTTGGCATAATGATTTAATATTCTTTGTGAGGTTTGAAAAGTTCATCTCATACTTCCTTGGAATTTTGACAGTAACCATATTGCTCTCATGTGACCAAAAATATCAATAAATAAAAATGACCTTTTCTGCTCATCTAAGATGTAATGAAAGGAAAGCATTCAGCCTACAAACACTCAGGAAAAAAATCTTATGATCCACAGTATGCCTTATGCTTATAATTTTCATGACAGAACTGATTTGTTATGAGACTTTTTTATATCTGTAAAATGGAAACTTATTTCTCACAAGGCATCTATTCCTCTATCTCATTTGCTAAAATATGCTAAGCTCCCAATAAATCAGACAGACAACTGATTTCATGGGTTAGTGAGGGTGAAAATGGCAATTTTAACACTTTATTGTAAATTAATGATGAAAATCTTTTAACACAAAAAAACCTTCATATAATAAAAGCTCCTCAATGTCTACTGAAAGCAAATTTATGATGAATATTAGGAATAGTAATGAAATTCTGCCTAAGAACAATATTGACATTTCTGTTTTAAAATGTAATGGCAATTCAAGATAACCTTAAAGCAATCTTTCTATAAACTGGAAATACATGCATGGAGGTCTGCCTCTGCATTTGATGTAAGAGTATTACCATATTAAATCAGACACTATTGCCTCAGGAAAGAGAATGTTAGTATTATCTATGACTTTTTAAACTAAGTGACAACCTGATTTACATGGTATACAGCTTTATAGTAATTCCAGTTTAGTTAGGACCTTATCCCATTTCCATTAAAGGCAACTTAATCTCTTATGGGAAGCTTAAAGGAATCTGGATGAAATGGAAAGTACTAGGATAAAGCTCCAAGGTAGAAAAAATCTTCATCCAGAACAAAGCTGAAACACATGCTTAGCTCTCTGATGAAGTCTTAGTGCATACTCAAATGTAGTGTGTATTTATTTGAGATAAGGCATTATGATTAATTTTTGTATATGTCTTTTAAGGATTAAATTATAAAAATAAAAATTAAAAATAAAATCTGCAACAATTTAAAATAAGAAATTACATAGAAATTGAGAAGAAAGAAAGAAGAGAGACATTTTAAGAACTGAGTAGTCACCTCATTCTTTTCTATTCTCCTTAACAGGTCTTGCATTACATAGTTTCACTCTGACTTCCTTCAATATATCATGTTTCCCAAATATTCAAAGCTGACCATGGAGGAAACACTAAAGAGGCAGTCTCTTCTCCATCTTATCAGTGGTATCACTAGTCTCATTTCTCCTTAATTTTTCTCTGATGAAAAACTTCATGCTCCACCATTACAGTCCTTCAAAAAGGTTGAACTAAAAATATATAACATCAAAGTGGCAGTCAGGAATGGTCTGTCATATAGAAAAAGACAATACTTTAAGAATATATTAATTAGTCCAGGGGAAAAAAGTATTTTCATTACTAGATTTCAAGGAAAAGGAAAACAAATTACCATGAAAGAAAAAATTATTTAATATTATAGTAAAAAGTCTTTTTATTTGTGGATTAACTGGCAGCTAGAAAAAAACATAGCATATATGCATAAAAATATGCATCTTTTAAATAAAGCACCAGAAATTTTCTTAATTTTTTTAAGTGTTAGCACTCTTCAGTTAGTTTTATTGTTTCTTGTTGCCTTGTGAATTAATAGGCACTGTCAAGATTGTCAGGGAGAATAGTGAGATATGCTCAGAAGAATCCTAAGAGGAATAATTCATAACTCAGTTAAACCAATGAAGCTCATGACTTATATCTTTGAATATTTCTCTGTTCAGGGATGAAGATGATCTTTTATGTTGTCAAAACCATGTAATCAAGTTATTTGTGTTAATTTTAGTAATGAAGAACAGTAGAGAACTATTAAAGATGTAATACATATGTTTTAAATATTCATAAATTTAAATATTCATATTTTAATTTTTCCTTACCTTATACAATATCTTATTGTATTTTTCTTTCATTAAATGAATAATAACAAATATCCAGACCTTTATACATTTACACATCAAAAGTCAAACATTTTTATAACATTTCATTTTGAAACAGGTTCTTATGGTTAAATAAAGCCATTTATATAGCAAATAGAAAACTTAAAAAAAAAAAAAAGTTAAAAAAAAAGAAATAAGATTGTGACAGACTCAAAACTCATGTAATTTCCATAGGTTTCACTAAATCATCAAAATAGTTTTAAAGACCGGCAAGGATTTTCTCACATAAAAGCACATTTAGAAATTATAATTTCAGGATCAGTAGTAATGCAAAATTTGTTAGAAATTATCAGCATATAATTTTGAATTTGGTATTACAAGCTCTGCATCCACCCTGCAAAGCTGCTGCTTTTTAATGAGAAAGAAACAATTTTTTATATGCATTTAGATGCACCGGTAACTTGGGGAAACCTGCTGAAAGAAATCCAAATTTTTTCTGGAAATTTTCTCCCTTTACACTGAGCCTTCCTTAAATTTAAATTTTGCTTTCATTTACTCTTCTCTACCCATGCAATATTTTAGGTAAACACTGAAAATCTTAGATGAGGGATCTGTTTGATATAAAGGAAGTCTAAAAGAAAGTGGAAAAACTGTTGTATGAGATGCAGATTTGGGCTCCACGGATGGAGACAAATCTGGCACAGAAATACCACAAGCTCTCTTGAAAAGAAAAAGGCTGAACTTTTGCTGGGCATTTTTATTTAGTCCTACAGCCTCGTGGAGACAGGCACACTTTTGGACCAATGTTTTCACTGATGCAGCGGTTATTCTTTCCCAGCTTACACATAAACAGTGTGCCATAAGAATGCTGACGTGCCACGGTCTGGCCTAAGCTTTGAGAAGACTCAAACAAGCAGTCAGTGAGTAGTTTCAGTTTCTAGGATTTTGCACACTTTCAGACTGTCCTGTCTTCTGGCCCTTAATGCAGGATCTTCCCCACACCTACGGTACAATACATAAGCACAACTTTGATTGCCATGCCCCTGCTGGAGATCACTCCGCCTTTACACGGGTAAAATGAATTTCATCCTTTCCATCCGTGAGTAATTCATTCAATTACTACACTGCTTTCTATAACCCAGAAATCTGGGGTTTCCCTGCTCTTTCAGATTCTCTTTAACTTCTATATCCCACATCCCATTGTCTGTGTCTGGATGAGACAGGATTTCTTTCATGAGGCTGGCAAGAATAGTCGACAGCCTCTAAAGAACTGTCACCTCTGATATAAAACTCCGAAGTACCTTCCATTTATTTTAGTCAGTGTAAACTGAACTACAGTAACTGAGGTTTTTTTCACTGTGTTTTTAATGATCCCCTGACCATTTAAGATCATTTGGAACCCAGAATTCTAACACTGATGTTGAATTGTACAAGGATTTGACGTGATTTTGCCCTTTAATTCCAATAATTTAAATGTAGGCAATAAATTAACACATTAGAATACAAAATGACTACTTATTTGTTAGAAAGGAATTTGTCCCCTATTTTACACGCCTTTTACAACATTTATGCAATTTGCTAGATTGGTTTGTTAAGCATCTCAAGGTGGCTACTTTACATGGAATCACAATTCAAAATTATATGCTGGTCTTGGTCTTCACTTCTTTTGTAATTTAATGCAATAAATGTTGTTGTACTTAAGATAAATGCCTAAGGAATAGAAGAACTGTAATTGGATAAGGAACAGAAGAAGTAGTTTTCCTATCTAAATTATTTCCAGTCACATTATAATATCCATTAATTTAATGACCCTTTGTGGGTGTCTAGCAAAAAGTTGTCCACTCTCCCCTAGAACCCAGCATAAGCTAAAATTTTAACATCCACAGGCATCAGCAAATTTCAACATCAACAAATATCAGAGGCCTAGTATTCAGTCCTGAAAAAATATCTTGGTTTATTTGTTTTGGCTACAGCTCCTTTCCAGCTTTTTTCCTGTCCTCCAATGTATAAAAAAAAAAATAAAAAAAGCTTGTTCAAAGTTCTATGGGCTTGTCTGTGTCACTCCTGGTTAGAGACTGCTATCATAACTCCCTCCGAAATCTTTGTTTTCAGGAATGAATAGGAGACCTCTGTTCCTCTTTCCTCAGGTGAAGACTAATTCCTCATGTAAAAATAATTATAAACTTGCTATAAATTTGATTGTCCTTACTGTCTGCACTCAAAACTTTTACAGTTTTACTATGTGCTTGTGAGAGAAGGGGAGGAGAAGCAAGAGAGTAAAAAACCCAAAACTGCATACTGTAATCACTATATTGGTAGAAAATATACATAGGAGTATGATCTGTTTCAGTTTATTTTCTTTTTTCACTTACTTCTAATATTGGAGGTTTTTTTTGACTCAACAGTATGAGATTTTCCTATAAAATTAGTGTGACTCAAGGCCTTATGTCTTAATCGAAAAGATCACCTCATTCTGTATGTAAGTTGGGATTTTTTTGTTATGTGCATCATGTGATGTCCACTTTTATTGAATTTCATTGGCCATTTTATTCCCCTGTCACTCAGACTCAAAGAAGTTCTGCTTTTTTCTACAAGAGACCTTCACCTCTACTGCTAAAAAAACTTTGCTGTAGAAGCGAACATTTTAAAACCACGTGTGAACTTCATTTCTTACACTTTGGCTGCTCAGTTTTGTTGTATGATTCTGTGACCAATTCCACTGAGACTCTTTCAGAAGTTAAACTTAACAAAATCACTTGATCTTTCACTTCCTCAAAACCCTGGAAGTTTTTGTGAACTTTTACTAAAAAGGAGTTGGTTTTCTGTGGGCAAACCACATTTAACTGAGAGTCATTAATTGTGTCATTAACTATAGTTTTACTAATTTGCCAAGTACAAACGTTGCCTGTGCCTTCCTTGAATCTTTTCTAAAACCAGTGACACCACATTTGCTACTCTCCACTTGCATTAAGGAACTTTTAAGAAAGTGATGACACACGGCTGCTGTGACTCAGTTTGGAAGCCTTGAATAAATACCATTTGGTTCTGATTTGTGCTAGTGTTCATTCTGTTTGAACTACACTCTCTTCCATAACTCCTATTTCAGTCAGCTCCATTGAGAAGTTGCCCACCAGGAAAAATTCAACCATGAGAATCTCCTCAGTTTCTTCATGAATGCTGATGCAATGGGTTCATTTTTTCATCTGTGTTTTATCTACTTTGAATGTTTTGGAATTTTTTTTTATAGCTTAATCATCAGTAAGTCTAACAGACTGCTGGAAGTCTTCCTGTTACTAACTTGTTTAACAAAGCTTTATTAACAGGGTTTGTTTGGTTTTTTTCCCCACCAGTTAGCTCTTTCTCCAGCTCTTTTTGACCTCCTTTAAATGCATTGTTTTTATACTTAATCTGGCAGTGTTTCTTGGCATCTTATTTCTTGTTTCATTTTTATTTGGACTTGAGCTCAGCTTTCTGAAGGAAAATATCTTATATGTAATAACATTGCTTTTCCTTCTATTTCCTCTCTCCTCTCTGAAAATTTTCTATACTGGCAGTCTTGTTTGCCCCATATTTCAAATATGGCATTCTACAGCAGCCTCCATGCCATAAAGAGTCAAATTTTCCAATTTTCTTCTTAACAAACTCTCTTACTGTTATATAATCTCCATTGTAGCCTAGCAAACATCCAGGCAATATCAGCATCCTACTGATTATACAATCAGTAATACAGGTCAAATACTACTTTTTTTTCAATTTAGGTGCTGTAATTCATTATGTACAACATAACATTATGTACATTATGTATCGTTTAGATATGTAGTTAATTAGTGTGATTTGATTTTAAGAACTCCTGACATCTAATACATACTCCTACATCACCACTATGGCCAAATCTGTCATCCTGATGTTCCAGTACGACACCGACTTGACAGTATTGCACCAACTTTCCAATATGCTTACTATATCAATTTCTGCATTTGGGAGAAAACAGCCAAAGATTCCTTATCTAATTATTTAAAAATCTAACGTTCAAGGAAAAGCATGCATAATATAGTGTTGGTTCTTCTTTTGCAAACTATACCAACAGAACTGTCTTTTTACCTATTTAATTATTTGAATTCCCTGGTATGGATGTCTTTTAAGCATACCAAATTTTCACGTCTTCATCAATAATAAAAGGACCATCCTAAGGCATTTACCTATACTTGTTGTTCCCCAATCTTCTTGTAAAATATTTGGAAGATAGGAACAGAGTCTTCATAAAACTTTCTCATGCATGTAAATGAACCAAAATAGAAAAGATCACAGACAGTCTTCATGTTTAAGAAAATAAGGAAATTCACAAACATCTCTGAAGACTCAATTTTAGTTTCCAGGTATTTCCAAAACTATTAGAAGTATCTGTGTGTGCATGTGTGTTTATCAGTATTTCAATACTTTTACAATCATTACTCTTTTAATAAAGCATCACACATAGATTATTTAGGAGCAGTAGACCAAACTTAGAAAATTAATTTTGCAGTATCTTTGTCTATCTCTTCAAAGAGGAGTGAAGGCCTTAAAGGTCAGTCTTGTAAATACTAATATTTCTGCTTTCCTTTGTTCTACTCGTGAATACTGAAGCCAGTTTTACTGAAAATTTAAAAGGAATTAATTTCTATAGGTGTTTTCCAAAATAGAAAAAAAAATTGAAATATTTTAAATGGAAAAAGGCCTCCTTTACTTGAATAAAACAATAAAGGAAAATGTTATGAAAACTTTTCCAAAACCATATTAATTGTTTGGTCCTCTATGACAAGCGACTAGACTAATGACCTTGAACCACTGTTTTAATCTATAATACTAGAACAGTGTAGGTCACACTGGAACACTACCAGTCATCTATCTCTTATTTTCTAATTCACTTTTATAATAAAGCTAATATGTGACAACCCACAGATGTTAAAGCAATTTTAATAAATTTTCATGCATTTATAGTGGAAATTTCATATAGGCTGTCAAATTATATATTGAATAAGGTTGTTTTTCTAATAAAAAGTCTATCTTTATTAAATATGTATTAAAATTAATAAAAGTAAAGATGATGTTCACTAAGAAATTAGGCTGATTTAAGTGTGTCTGAAAAGGGTCTAGAAAAGGTAACAGGTACTCAGCACAGTATTACATACATATATGATAACAAGTATGTACATACACACAGAAATGCATTAGGAAAACAACCGTATTTGCTGAAAGAAACAGTTAATATTTCACGTAAGTTCATGTCCTTCAACTAATAACCCTAAGAAGTGGAAACAAAACCATGTTAGCCTATGTTAAGTCCAGCGATGACAAAGTTACATATCTTGCTATAACATATGATTCTTTACATGTTCCTGCTGTCTCTGTAAAGGCAATTATTCTACGGTATAATAGACCAAAATGAACTTGTAAAATATTATTGCAACGGTTGTAAATGGTACAACTGTCAGTACTGTGCTGCTAATTATGTCCAGATAGTAATGATTATTTTACCTGAGCTACGTGGGTGTTTCTAATATGCTAATGCATTAAGCTCTTAGTTATGAAAATCAAGATATAAAATACTGTCATGTAGAATTAACCCACACTTTAACTACACTCTAGAATTTCCTTGTCTCTTGAAATATGTTGTAGGGTAGCAAAATGGTAGATTCCTCTTCTCTTGGGTCACTAATCACATTACTGCTTTAGGATATACCAAGAAAAGGGAGCTAATGCAACTAATTGCAAGAGAATGACTTTGCTAATACACTAATATTGATTATAAGCCTTTACATGGAGGCCACTTACGTGTCACTCAATAAATTATTTCCAATTTTTGAACACAGACACAGTTGTATAATTAATAGAGTATTTTAATATTGTCTTGTCCACTTTGCTTTTGAAATGTTTATTAAATATTTTATATTTGCTTATAATGAAAGATAGATTTTCAGATTTCAGGTTCTCTCTTCCCTTTAGCTGAGTAGATCAATATAAGAGATGAATTTTCTTCCATTTTTTATACTGCTTGTAATTGTTTAACCCCAGGCAGCAAGCATCATAGAGGTTCTCTCACTTCCTCCACACTGGGACAGTGGAGAGAATCACAAGAAAAAGAAAAAAAGAGAAAGCTTATGGGTTGAGATAAAGACAGTTTAATAAGTAAAGCAAAGTAAAGCGAGGAATACGTTCACCACTTTCCATTGACTGGCAGGGGTTCAGTCATCTCCAGGAAATCCAAGAACCATCATGTAACTTGGGAAGACAAACATCGTCACCCCAAATGTCCCCTGTGGTTTCCTTCTTCTTCCCTACCTTTTTATTGCTGGGTACCAGCAAACTGCTTTATAACATACCTGAGATGTTACATGTTTGAGTAATAGGTAAGCACATTATTTATTTTTAAGTATGCTATTATTATCATTAAATTCACTTTCTTTGTAAGTGGTTAGCATTTTGAAGTGAGAATACTAGGCATCTGTTTATGAAACATTACATGAATAGGTTATGATTCATTATGATATCTGAAATTAATTTTATTTCCATTGGTGGCATAGGATTGAACTAGGCAAAAAAATGGAGATATGTTTAGACATACTCACGTGATTAGTTCCACTTCCCAAGTTCTGTAGATTTTTGTCCATTAATTTCCTAAATCAAAGGACTTGAAGAAACATGTCTGTGGGTAAGCCTGACAGAAAATCTTGGGTCAAAAAATAAAGGCTATTACTGTATTGCATAAAATTGTTAAGCTTTATTTAGTCTAAAAAAGATAGGGCATAATTAATATTTATTGAAATTATTCTACAGGTAAAGAAATTTTCCATCCATAACAGGCTTGTGTAATACAAAATCTTGCTATGAACTTAAAAATAAAAAGGTTTCTCCTCAGCATCCTTGAATATGGCAAATATTGCCTAGGGATTTAAATTCTCCTCCCTGCAGGCAGTTTGTCCAAGACCTTCTGTAATATTCTTTAGAGGATTATAAAAACTTGCCCAAACACAGAACACGGTGCTTGCCCAATCAAATGCTTGGATGAAAAACTTCATTCTGCTCTTAATGTGACTCTGTTAGAATATTAATGTAGCTTCACCTTTTGATTTGAATAAGCTAATCAGAGGAAGAGTTGTTATGCAGCTTTTCTTTGCCCAGCTCAGGCAAGTCTACATGATATTCAGTTTATTAAGGGGTTATTAGTTAATCTGCCTCTGGTGTTTATGAAAAGCCTTCCACCATCTCACACCGTTCTTCCAGTCACTTCATCTATGAATCATTATCATTTTTTATCTAATAAATTGCATAGAAACCTTTTTCAGATCCCTTGCGTTTGTGTGTGTTTCAGCTCTATTTTTTTTTTGCATAAAATAAAATAATGCACCGGGTTCCAAACTAAAACTGGTACAATATGTTTACCCAAGAATTTCGGAGGTATATGACACAATAATCCCATGAGAAACTGCTGAAACCTTAGCATTCTAGCACCATAGTGTATAACTCAATATATCATATCTAATTTTTTGATGGAGAGGGTAAATTGCTTCTAAAAAAAGGATATTTTTTTGCTTTTCTTTTGTCAATTACATGAGAAGATGAATCTGTACAAATTCTCATTGTCACTACCAATCAATGGAGTTTTGCAGATTTTTTTTTTCCTCTCTGTCATTTCATAGGTTTTAAGTTGTCTAATGGTTTGCATACTTTCACAGAAATATTGTTAGGATGCACTGAGAGATTTTTAAAGCCAACAGTGCAATAGATCAGCATGACTGAGTGGTTTTATTTATGGTATTCATTGGTTCAGCATGAAACACAGCACATATTTAAATTGTATTCATTAAAGAGTTTGCACATAAAATATTTAAAGTGAGAAAAGAAAGCCCTCAACAGAAGTTAAATGGCCCTAGGGGAGAAGAACTATTGCTTGAAATTATGCAGCCTATCAATCTTAAAAATAACCATGCTCTAGAAGAAGACAGTGTGTCTATCAAACAAATTTCTATAAGGTGTATTAAAAATCAAAACAGTTCCACTCCTACATATATTATTTATTGGACACTGATAGCTTGTTTCTAAAAAAAAAAATTAATTAACATAAAAAGAACATTTTTAGTTCTTTCCTTTCTTGTCCTGCCCTGCCCTACCTTACTGAATTCATACATGTCAATTTTTACTTTTAGAACACATTTTCCTCCTTGTTTCCCCTCTTTAGAATCCTAGTACATATTTTTCATTCTTATAATTTTTTAATGAATGCTGATCAACATACATGCACAGGACAGTCACTTCTTTAATCTGTCTACCTTTTTGGTATTTCCTATTAGTAAATTACTCTGAAAGAGTTGATGGGGGCCTGTTATTTTTATTCCTACCTGTCTCTAAAGTATGGAGATTGAAGAAGAATTCAGAACTTCAAAGATCTGTAAATATAAGTTACTGTAAATTGTCATTAACAAGGAAAAAATATCATTTGAGTTACTGAAAATAAAATCGATGAATATTAATAATGAATGAAATTATTATTCTTTCTCATTTTAGTTATTTTCAATTGTTCATTTTTTCACCTGATGAACAATATCTGTCAGAAAATTGTAGGTAAATTTCTCTAAATATGGGCCTAGCTGACTAATTGTAAGCAATTATGAAATGCTTTGCTAATATGTTTACATATCTGCTTTATTAATTTGGCAAGTCATTTCTTGAGAGCAGAATTTTAATGCAAATGAAACAGAATTAATTTTGTGGCAGAATTATGCAAAAATCTGCAATATTCTAAAAAACTCCATTGTCAAATATATTTGGTATGTCAGTATAGAAAAATTTTAACAGTAATACTTTGCTTTATAGTTTAGGGGAGAGTGGCAGACTTGAAAGAAATGGAGGAAAGAGTAAGGTTAAGATTTCCCATTTACTAGCACACATTGTAAGTAACTTTATTGAACTTAAAACCACTAAGAGGGAAGTCTAAATTCAGGAAGAAGACTATACACATACAAAATATTAAAAGAAAATTGGAAAAAATTAAGAGCTTTCTTGATCCCATTTTTAAGTTGGTAGATATGTTTAGCTATTTCCTGAGGAAAAAAGAAAGCAAAACCAGGGCATGTCAATTCAAAATCTATCATGTTTCCAAGCATGAATGATTCAGGACCTTAGCAATAGAATGGATGGTCTGCCTTTTGAGTTCAGTAATTTCAGAAGTTGTGCCTTTTGCTCTTTACTTTCATTGTGAAATTAACCTAAATCCTTCACCAGGGTTTGATTTATAAAGTCTGAAGAGGGCCTTCTAACTGCCTCCAATGGGCCTTGCAAAGCTGAAGGTATTCATCTGCAGTTGTCCCCAACATTTTCTCCACCAGTTTTTCTCATGCTGATAAAGGGTGTATTTTCTTGACATCAGACTCAGCAAAGGAAAGGACAAGCATATTTTCTGAAAATACTCTAAGAAAGTTATTACAAATTGATGACAGTTGGTTATAAGAATATATTTTTGGCAGAATCTACCAAATGCTACTATTAAGTGGCTGAAAATTAGTGTTACCTGAAGGGTATATAGATACATCTAGTTATGTGAACACAGACAACGTGTGTGAATGCTCTATGAGAAAATAAACTGGCTACTTTTTTGGGAGGACTAAATGATTGCACAGGTTGCTACCTAGTGCCCCCCAAATGTGCAATCTGACAACATCACTGTTTACCCCATGTGGCTATTCTTTATTGTGAGAAATATTTTCTAGTTTTTTCCCTGGGTGCTGGATTTATTTTTTTTTTTTAACTTCATTTCAGTGTGTTTCATTGTCTGCACGTTCACAGAAATTCTTAGCAAAAAGAGTATCCCTAATGAAGCTCTATTTCTTTCTTTGCTCCCAAACCCACAATCTAGGTATCTTCAACATTCATACAATTCTAATAGGAATACTGCTTATATCCTCCATTGCACTGTTCATACCAGCCCTCAAAAAAAAAAAAAAAAACAAAAAAAAACCTGTGTCATCTGTTTTCTGCCTTACTATGCTGCTTCAATAAACATTCTTAGATGAAGTCTCCTCATGCTGCAGGAGAAACAAATGTTGCCTCTTTTTTCCTCCTGTGTAAGAAGAAAGATGACAACATCAGCATTTATCTCAGGTGATAGACTTTGTGTTGTTTTTAATGTCTGTGTAGATAAAACCTCATCCCAGACACAGTCTGGACAATCCCTACATATATTAAGTGCCAAATTACAAGCAATCTTTCTTCCCAGTTCTCATCTTTGACTAGCACAACAAAACAAGGTGCACACTATAATCTGATCCTGTGTAAAGTTCTGCTACTGTTGACACAAATACTTCTCCTCTAGAATTAGTTTATTCTACTTATTTAAGAAACTGATTCTCACATAATAAATTAATCAGAGAAGTAATTGTCTTTTTGGTCTGTAATATCACAGTATATTTACATATGCTCTTTGTGCTTTTTCATCTTAAAATTATGACTTTAATATGCCTATTAATAATTATTTAAACTCCTATTATTATTTTTCACCCCTTTGTTCAATTGAATTTTATCACATGCAAGTCAGTAGTAAGAATATAAGTACAGTGTTGCCAAAAATATATTAAATAAATAGTACATACAGCTAATAACATATGAATGTGATCTCAGACAAGTACAATAGATCAATCCCCAAATATAATCAACAGTTGAAGATATAAATGCTGCTCATCAAAAAGCATGTTCAGTAGAACATCTGTAAACTTTAGCTCTGGTGATTCTGTATTAGGTTTCCCTTTGCTGTTGTTTTCCCCACTTTTCCAGCTAAATGGAATCTGAAAAAAAAAAAGCAGATTTTTTGAATTTCATTATAGTTTATAAAACTTTCAATGTGTATCAAACCTGTGTTTATTTTTTCAATTTTAATAATGATTCTGTTCTAAAATTACGAAGAATAAAAATCGTTAATGCATCAAAGAATGCTTAAGAACCAATATGCTGAATTTAGAGAACTGATTAGCATTATATAAATACTGGCTATGAGTTTTGTTTGATATTATGCTGAGATAATGTGACCTGTTTTTTAAATCATACATGATAAAATGAAACAATTTCTAATATGTTATTCATAAAATATTGTATTTCACAATGTTGAACAGGAAAGCTACATAATTTTAAAATAAGAAGTAAGCAATGATGTGCACAATATGGAGAAAAAATTACAGGAATTAGAGCATTATAATGCCAGTAAACATAAAGGTGGTCTTCGCAATAATATATTGGATATTTCTGTAGATTATTCCTAAAAGACAATGTCTTTCCAATGTCGTGGAAGAAACATTATGTGATCAGGTTTTTAGCAACTAAAATTATCCTAATGAATTCCTCTGACTTCTTATCTGTCATTACCCCCCAGGCTCACAAAGCTTTCCAGCCATGCAATCCTTTGTATTACTTTAATCTTCTTTTCTATCTCACATGTCACTACCGTTTGTTAGATCTTGTATTTTTTCCTTCCATATCCCCATAAGCTGCTTGTTTGTCCACCCCAGAATAAAAAGATCCATCCCAACACTTTTTAGCTTTTTTGTCATGATTGTTTTAGTCTCCTCCTAGCTGAACTACCTTCTTTCAGTCTGTTAAAAATGCCACTGGCAAAGTTACTCTTTGACTGCTGTTTTGATCAGATGTGGCTTTTTCTCAAACTCTCACCACTGTTTCCACACAGAATATCTCATGTTCAGACTCTTAATTTTGTAGTTTTTAATCTTTGACTAATTTATCATTTTGGCCTATTTCTGCAGCATTACTTTTCTTCTCTTGTTCCTTCTTCTGTAACTACAAGTACCACCTGTGTCTCTTTACCTTTAGATTTAATCCTTTGCCTTCTCCTTTGCTGCTCAACCTTTAGTTGGTCTACTAAGATTTCAAACTTTTCTTTTAAATTGCTCCTTCGAATAAAATATACTTATGTAAAATCTTTCAGAGAAATTGTGGGTGTTACTACATAATCGAATATCACAAAGGATGACTAATCTGACATCTGTCTAAAATGAGGTGACTAGAGGATGAGGAGAGAGTTGTGAATGTTGTTTATCTTGACTTCGGTAAGGCTGTTGACACTGTCTTCCATACCTTCCTGAGAGAAAAATAATGAGACTAGTTCTAGGTAAATGGTAAGGGAGGCCAGCTGGAAACAGGCACAACTGCTGGGCTCAGAGGGCTGTGATCAGTGACAAAATGTCTCTCTGGAGGCTAATCTCTAGTGGAGTGCTCCAGAGGCCACCACTGAAGCCCATACTGTTTAACATCTTAATAATGACCTGGAAAATGGGACAGAGAAAAACAGATCATACAGAACTAAGAGGAGAGGATGATAGACCAGATGGATGTGCTACCATTCAGAGGGATCTGGAGAAGTTGGAGAAATGGACTGAAGAGGACTCATTCTGCCCAACAAAGGAGAATGCCAAGTCCTGCACCTGAGAAGGAGTAGCCCAGGCATTGGTATATGCTGCGGGATGACCAGCTGGGAAACAGCTTGCTGGATAAGGATCTAAGGGTGCTGATGTTATTGCAAAGAAGATCAATGACTACATTTTGCAGATGTGGTGGGTTGATCTTGTCTGCCTGCCAGGTACCTACCAAGCTGCTCTATCACTCTCCTTACTCAACTGGACTGGGAGAGGAAATGCAGGGGGGAAATGAAAAAGCACATGGATTGAGATAGTGACAGGGAGATCACTCACTAATTCCTGTCACAGACAAAACACACTCAAATTGCGGAAATAGCTGAAATAAAACAAAATTAAAACACCATCCCCCCACTCCTCCCTTCTCTCCAGGCTCAACTTTACTCCTAATTCTTCTACCTCCTTCCCCTCAGCAGTGCAGGGAGATGAGGAACAGGGACTGTGTCAGTTCTGCTGGCTCTTTCTCTTTCCTGCTTTAGTGTGGGTCCCTCCTATAGGAAACAGTCCTTAGGGAGCATCTCCAACATCACTCCGTCCCACTGGCTGTAGTTCCTCAAGAACTGCTGGAGCATGGGTGCTTGCAGGGGTTGCATTCCTTCAGAAACGGACAGCTCCAGCAAGAGCAGATTGCAGAGCGCCATGCACTATCAAATCTTAAATATTTCCAAGGATAGAGATTTCAGGACCTCTCTGGGCAACCTATTCCATTGTTTGATCAAATATTTTTTTCTTATATCAAAATAGAATGCCTTATCCTTCCTTTTGGTCCCATTGCCACTTTTCCCTGACATGCAACATCACTGAGAAGATCCTGATTCCACCTTCCTAACACTTCCCCATCAGATTTACAAATACAATAAGAAGATTCTTCCTGAGCCTTCTCTTATGTAGCCTGGATAGTTCCATCTCGCTCAGTCTTTCCTCATATAATTCTCCTTCCACTGGCACTTTCCAACTTCGACCATTCTGTGTGCTTCTGTGTGAAATTTACTCCCATATTTGCTCCCACACCTTCTTCATTCTGCTTTCTGGTTAGTGTGCTGTTATTTCTCTTCCCTCTGTCTAATTATTTAGAGTTTAAATGTTATTTTGTAAGTAGAAAGTATATGAACTAGATTCCTAGGTAGCTGATTTTGAAAGAATTGTTTCATATCCTTAAAATCTAAAGTCTTAGTGTCTTGTGATTGCTATATCCATTAATAATAACAGTAATTCTTCCTGGCAAGAGCAAACAAGCCAAGATGTTGGCTTCTGTTTCTTCCCTAGGCTTTTCTGGCACAACAGTAGTTTCTAACATTCAAGCAATCAGGCATTAGTAAAACTGTCGGGCATTTGTTAAACTTTAGGCTCCTTGCCATTATATTTGCAAATTTGTAAATCTTTGGTGTTTTTGCCAATAAGAGCTGATAAGTTGTTGCAGTTTTAAATGAACAGTCTTCAGGTCTGATTCTGCTTGTAACTTAACCAACAAATCTTTCTGAATAGCTTATGGCTAGCCTGAGCTGCCTGGTGCTATGACCTACAGGGAAGAAAATAACACCTCGAAGTCATTTTCATAGACCTGTTCGATTCAATAGCAGAACCTCCTCCACAAATGTTAAAAATAGAAGAAAATAATTATAATTTTCACATAAGCTGTAAAAATACTTGGGCTTTATGGAACTCCCCTACAGTTCTTCAACCTCTCTTGCAGTGGTAAGAGAAAAACAAGAAGGTAAAAAACCAGTTCTTCTTACTTCCTGGACCTTTAGGCCAACTGCAACTTGTAGTTCTGGCTGCAGCAGAACAGATCCTGAGATATTTACCCCAGTATACCCAAGAACTACTGGTGACTCTAATTTTTCATACTAGGAAATTAAGCACTGAAATTGAATGAGGTAATATATTTCAGATTTTAGTTGAATTCTACGGCACCATAAAAGTAAGGAGAAAGTGTTTACTCAGATAATACTGTGACAAAGCAATAGATAATAATAAATTTTTTATATGTAGGCAGTCAGGAAAAATATATGCAGGTTTACTGCTCACTTCATAATATCTTAATTCCAACTTGGACTCGGTCCTATTTGGACTCTTTCCCTTATCCAGCTGATTATTACTCTGCCAGCAATGAAACCACAGAGACAGATTTTCCTTGTAAACTAATATTACAACTATTTCACATTTAATTATCCATTTTTGTTGGTTTGTAACATCTAATTTTGCATATTCTTCAAAAAGCATGAGACTACCTGTACTACAATAGGTGTGATGGTTTCTTTCACAGTGAGCTATATAACTTGTAAGTGAAAATTTTAAGCAGGTTTCTAACCTGTGCTTTTCGCTCCTTACTTCATCAGATTATGGTCATAAACACGAAGAAGTATTTTAACTAGCTAAAAAATTTTATGTGTGTATCTCAATTGTATGCTTAAGTCCCTTGAACTGTAAAACATAGCACTTGATTTTTATATATATCAGTCTTTAAAAAGTTGTGTGATATTTCCCCCAGTGCAAATAAAGACCAAAATAAAATTGCCATAGTACCTCAAAATCAGTGGGCCTTATGCAGAATAGAACAAACTAAGTTTATATTATGGTGTTAAAGGACCTTTTCCTTATGACATTTATGAAGAATTATAAAGGTTACCTCAACTTCTAGGCCTCCAGCTGCACATATTAATTCTTTATTCTCTGATTTATTATGAAAAACTAGAGATAATTATAGGATGTGCTGTATTTTCACACACACACACAAACCCAAAAGCCCCCTCCCCAAACTCAACAGTATAAAATTATTTTGCTTAGACCACTAACTTTTATTTTATTTTAAAATTTTACTCAATCAATAAATTGGAAACAAAATACTTTTCCCCAAATATATGTTGGATGGGCAGGTATCTGATATATTTCGTTCTCATGACAATATATGCAGATAGGAAAAACAACAACCTTACAAGCACAGAGATAATCCCTCTGAGAATTGCTTCACTGTGGATAAATAATTTTCTTTAATCACATAATGGAGACATGAACAGGTCTGCATATACAGGATCATTTGGTGTACAAAGGCAGGGCTTTATAAAAGCAAGCAAACAACTCCCACCGTGCAGGCCAGGTGTAAATGCAGTGGTCTCATTTGGAGAATTTATGAGCATTTGGCTTCTTCCTCTCAAATGAGCCAGTGCCAACATTTACGGGAGTCATACTGCTCAGTGCCTAATTTTAGGCACATGCATGAGAACATTGTCTCTCATAATTTTCAAGTAACAAAATGCAAGCTGAACTTCTAATCTTTTTTTGCCCTGGCAGCTTTAATAAGCATATAAATGACAGTGTGATATCAAGCACAGATATAGGCATGAACATCGGACTATTTGTTAGAGTTAGGCTGCAAGACAAAGAAAGTTAAAATAGAATTGTGTGTTGATCTAGTGATCATGTTTAATGCTGATATTTATTCCTCTCTTAGATCAAAGCAATGTTGCAACAGCAAGACAAAAGCCTGAAATATTTTCAGGAATACAGTGTGTGTTTTCCAAAAGGAGGACTGTGAAAGTAGACAAGAATAGCAGTATTTTCTACATCTTTAGATTTATTTGGGATATTTTTAGGCATTAAGCTAAAAATCAATACTTTCAGAAGAGCTATATTTTATTTATTTTTTTAATTTATTTTATTTTATTTTATTTATTTTATTTATTCAATAAAGAATTACTATTACTGTGAAGAAAAAAGTGCTCAGGTAAAGAGCATATAACGAGGTGAGGAGGGCATACTCATGTCCTTGATGAGGCGTTTAATATCATTAGGAACACAAAGTTTAACTTTTGCAGTCTAAAGTAAAGATAAATTCTCACATATGATTTCTCATGATACCACTCAAAAATCACTTCTCAGTAGCATCACGTACCCTTATACCTGGGTCTAAAATGAATGAGAATATGATAATTTTTTTCTTTTATTTTCCTGTTTTCCATCTTTTCTTTCTCAAAGTCTATATTAGATCATCTTTTTGAATATTTTGGTGTTCAAATTTATTTGTTTTAGTTTGTTTGTAACTGGTATGACTGGTACCTCTTACAAAATATGTTGATGACAATCTGTTTTGATCAGACATTTATTACCTGTGATTTATTTCTATGCCCCAGGTAGATTAGAATCATATTCATCATGTAGTTTCAGAATTATGATGTTTGCAATTATGAGACAGGTCTTAATTTTACTCTATGCTAGGAGTTTTGCTTTCAGCATTCATGAAACTAATCTTCACACGAATGTATGTGGAAAGTTCCTATGCAGAAATTCAGCATTGGAAACTTTTTAATCAGATTTGCTAACATACTCATATAGAAAAAGAACTGTGGAAAGATCAAATGTTCTGATTGTTATTTTTAGCCTTCCTATTTACCTGATAATGAGCTATAGACATTTTAACATGACATTTTATGCCAAACAAATATTTCAAAAGAGCTACCATCACACAGAGAGAGCTTACCAAAATAATGATAAAAAAGTTTTACTCACTTGGGCTCACATTGGCATCTTTTTAAAATTCTGTGAATTGGAACTGACTGAAATCAAAATTGTTGGCTACAAAAATCCCTTATGTTGAAGCTACTTGTGTTGTTTATCCTTACACAGGGAATAAAACCTTCTTTTATCAAAATCGATTCAGATGAAACCAGTATCTGTGGGAAAAGAAGGGCTAGCTTCACCATCCTACACAGACATAGTATCACTTAGAGCTGCCAAGTATTAAGGGAATAAAAAATGCTTAGACAATGTTAATTTTGTAGGGCATCAAGATTTTCCAGCTTGCCTCAGGCAGGAAAAAGCCATTCTATAACAGATTTTTAAATTTCTCTCTTAGAGGGGTAAAACCAGCTTTCCACTGCATTTAAATTTACTCTCCCTAGTGCAGAGGCGACTATTTAATTTTGATAACTGTTCTGAAAAACTCAATGAGAATATTAAAAATCTTACCATGAACCTAAAGTTCTCTTGATAAGAATGCCTAGAAGAATATGTTCCTACAGAGAATCAGACAGTATCTGCATACATAATATTATTTTATTTCAGAAAATATAATTTATTATGTTTAAGGTAATATTTTAGTAAATTATTCTTGCATGAAAAAGTAAGCCCTTAATATAGTTAATCTGTGGAGCTAAAACAATGTCTTATGTCACAGCATGCGCCTCTTGGTAATAATGAATATAATAAATTGTCATGTTTATAACCTGTCACTGCATTAGTTGTCAACCTATCAAACAAAATGCAGGCTTTCAAGAAACATTGAAGAAGTGGTGAGTGTTAGTTTCTTTCTAGGTTTTAATGCTGTCTCTATCACCCTCATTAATGACTAGATGTTAAACCGTTTCATTAAGCTGAATACTGGCTATGGTGAATACTATGAAATCTAACATAGAGGTGTAATGACCTTGTTCAAAAAATGTTATGCCTGAATGAAGAGAGTTGTATATAGGTGTGCATAATATGTTTGTTTGCAAATATTTTTAATACAAAATATTTTCTGTAGCACCCATCATTTAGATTTAGATCTACATTCAAATAGTGCATTATAACGGGTCCTTCAAATGACACATTGGAGCTGTTCAACATAAATAATTAAAAAAAAAAAAA
>VZRO01006409.1:340702-360244 GCA_013397915.1 Daphoenositta chrysoptera
AAAAAAAGCAGGACTGACTCTGCAAATTGAAATAGGTAAATACAAGTTTCCTGTATAACTGTGAGACCAAATTCTACGGCCACATTTTTATGGCTTATTTTCTTCTCTAGTGTCCACATTTGTCAAGTCCTCGGCCACTGCATTGTTGAATAAAATGTGTATTTTTATGACTGGTTATGTTAATGAAAAGGATAAGAGTAAAACCCTGCATTAAAAAGGTTTTGGTGGATTCCTCTGGTTTTTGCTTTTAATTTTTTCTTAGCTTGTACCACCTTAATGTAAGATATTACTATTTCTTCTATGCTCATTCATTTAAAAAAAATGTTGGAAATAGCTTGGCATTTATGCATTTCCTTTTGACATTATCAGGGTTAATTAAATGATAACCTCCCCATTTGTGGAACATGTGAGAAGCAATAATGTCACCTGGGATCATAACCACTGAAGCTGCACGAGGCAATGTTTACTGCTATGTGAAATGCTCCAGTAGCTACTATACATTTAGAAAGAGAAATAAAATCAGAAAATCCATTTTAAATCATATCATAGTGGACTAGGGAATGAGAGGGATAAGAAATATGTCAATATACCTGTCTTCAATAGCAACATAACTCCAGACAGTACAGTTCAGTAGCTAGGGTCAAAGGCTACATTTAGCACTGCCAATCTCAAAAGAGAGGCATATCTCATGTGAGTAATCCCTTTATAATGGACAAGAAGATATCACTAATTCCTCTTTCAGAATGCTTTATAGTCAAGAATGGAAATGCTTCAAGTACAAAGCTTCATAATTATTAATTCAGCACTAATGCAAGGTATGGAAGTTAAGTAGCTGGATGTTGGGGAATGATTCTTTACTGTAACAGTTACATTGGGCACTATCATATGATGTGATGACAGGAACAAAAAGTCCTCAGGGATTTGCATCCCTAAACTGCTTTGAACCTTGCATCTTTTCAAGAAAAAAAAAAAAAAAAAAGAAAGAAGAAAACCAAAAACCAGCTATGCCACAAGATTTTCATGTGTTATCACAGATAGGTGATGTGTCGTAATTTGAATATTCAAAGTAGATTGAAGAACGAGGTAGTGAGGTTTACTGTAGGGAAGAGACAAAATAAAAATAAAGGGCATTGCTTTACATTCAGAATTTGGAAAGAAATGAGAAAGTTCAATAAAAGTGAGCATGGAAAAATATGGCTGCAAAGCAGGAGCATTTTTTGAGATAGTGGTAGTTGGAAAAAATGTGAAGATAAAGTCAGTCTATCACAAATTTAGCTGGGCTCTGAAGTTTTTGGGAAGGAGTTACCATCGGCAGCTGGAAGAGTGGATGAAGATACTCAGTCTAAGCACACAGAATTTGAAAATGTGAATGTCTTGGGGTGACTTTATGGTGTTGTATCCCATATCGCCCAGATATGAGTCCTGTGCCTTTTGGTGACTGAGTGAGAGAGAAAACAAAGCCAGATGAACTTTTTCAATGCCGTTCTGTGCTCCAAGGACGCTGCTCTCTCTCTCTGTGTGCTTCTGCTGCGGAGAGAAGAGCGGAGGAAAGCACCTTCCGGCTTTTCCCACCTCTTGGCTCCTTTTCTTGGAAGAGAGAGATGGAGAGTTAAATTCCTGTTTCTCTGGGACTTTGGCTTCTTCTTCTCTTCTGGAACTGTGCACCAACACCAAAACATCATCCAGGAGAACTTTCCACCGAGGCCTGGAGGCGGGCCCACACCAACCCAGCTCCGAGGAGGAGGAGAGAGACCACACCCACAGAAGGACTCTAAAATCTTCCCAAGTTTTCTCCACAGTGAGAGGGGTTTTTCTTATTATTTAGAATTATTATTCTTTTCCGGTGTGTTTGTTAAATAAATAGTATTTTCCTTCACTTTCATTCCCCCACCCCAAACCTGGTGGGGGATGGGTGGTTTTAACTTGCCTTCTATCAGAGGATCTTTTCCTCTTTTCCTCCAAATTTGCCTCAAACCGGAAATAGGACCAAAATGAGACCCACCTTTTTACACAGAAAATATTACAATTTTGTCAAGAATGCCTAAGGAACTTAAGTGTCTTTCAAAATACCCAGATGGTTAGGAATTTATTACCTTGTGCCCCAACTCCCTCTCGTGATATGGAGTACTGTGAACTTTCTATTCAGACGTTATCAAAAAGCCTACAGAAGAAGTAAAGCTTTCTGTATTCACGGAAAGAATACACAGGAGAGAACACAATTCCTTAGAGGGCTCCCAAGACACAGATGAATTTCACATCACTCTAGATACCTGCTTGATTTACTTAAGTGGCAGGGTGGGACCAGGCTGCTCTGAGAGATCTCCATCTGTAAATAGACTGGTGAGGGTTCCACCTGTGAAGGAAATTGGATGTGAAAGTGTAATTAAGGGCTATTCATAAGCTTTATGGTACAATAAAAGTGACCTAAGATGTACCTGGATAATTTTGACTTTATATATTTATAATGAAAATAAATACTAACACATAGCTATTCTTGGGTTTTTTAGTGTTTTTTACCAGTTATTTGCAATTGTTATCCTTTCAGAGATCTCCAGATTTTATCTCTTTTTCTTGTAAGTTTCTCATGTGGACCTAGTTAGAATGATGTCGTGCTAACTACTCACATTCTATTCAGGATTTTTAAAAAGGAAGAGGACTGGAAAGAAATCAGGCTAAGTTGTAATCATGGTGGAGGAAGCATGGCATGTGTCCTGTCAGCTGCCCTGCATAAGAGGATGGTCCAGATAGGATGTCCTCTGCTTCTTCACTAATCTAATAAAATTTTAACATACAAATATTTAGGAAATACGACTTGGGTTTATACATTTTGACTTTTTTTTTCTTTCCACATTCATTAAATTCCATATAATTCTTCTTCCTCCTTCTATGTAATTACTTAATAATTTCCTGCAGAAATATTTAATTCATAGCTTGCTCCTTCCTTCTACACATTTCAAAACTGCTTGCCTGACCTTTCACTTTCTCATGACACACTACAGTGCAGTTTCAAATCTCTTCTCCAATTAATCTGCACGGGGGCACAAGTAAAATACAAAGTTGGGAATTGGATTGCAATTTCTGTGTTATTACTACTGAGCAAAGGCCAGCAACCTCATGTTTCTTGCATTAGCTGGACCCTGCTGTTTCACTTAAAATCCATTTGTTTGAAATGAACAGGTTATAGAAATTAGACTCAGAATTTTAAACGTTTAGCTGAGATACATACAGTGATGAACTGCTCTGTTAAAAAAAAAATCCCCTCTCCCCCAAAAAAGCCCACACAAAACCCCATCTTTGGATAGTTTCCTTCAACTATAAAAAAAAAAAATAGCTGCAAAGACACAGAGTGACAATACAGAGTAAGAGAGTATGTGCATTTTCCTTAAAATTTGCCAGTGGAAACAGATGGCAGAACAACTAAATAGTCATTATTCATTAGAGTTCCTGCAGGCAAAACTTATAAAATATACAGGATATAACATCAATTCTTTTCCAAAAAAAAGAAAGAAAGAAAAAAAAAGAATCTTTGGAGAAACTCCTTTTTCATCTATTTTAGGAAAAAAATATTTAAAAAACACCAAAAATGAAATAACACTGAAAAATGTCTTCTGATACTGTTAATTGTGTTTCTTTGTTGGGTTGTTTCATGAACTGGAGGCGTTTCACCATATAAGAGAGTAATGAAAGCCCAACTGCTAGCACCCAGAAAGAAAATTCTACTGACTTTGCTTCACTGTTCCAGGACCTGGTAAAGACATTTCACAAAATATACTTCACACCTGAGAAGGATGTTGATGATTTTCACAATAAACGAAGATAATGAAAATTTTATTACTCATAACTAGGTTTTCCAAGTACTGTACATCAAATGAACCTTTTTGAAAATAATGAGTTCAAATCTTATTTTAGTAACAAAGTGGTAAGTAAGTTCTAACTTACATTAATTTAATTCGGTTGAATTTTCATGGAAAATCCAGGATAACCAAAGCAGTACTTGGCTCACAGTTGCCATCTCAGCTTCAATGTCTATTCCTGGTTCCCTGATGCCTCTTAATTTTTTTTTTTATTTTTTTTATTTGTAATTTAGCTGAGAAGTGTGCACTAGTCAAGAAGATACTCTACCCCATTCCACATAATCTGGTCTGGAGTCACAGTCCTTAAACTTTCCACCATATTTCAAAACAAGATAAAGCTCTTGACTATCTCTGTGACTCCAACTCAATGTGTCATCAAGCAGGACCTCTCTGTTTATTACAAAACTATATTAATATTCCTATTATAACACCCAATAATTGAATTTGTCAGGATGTTAAAATCATGACATAGAAGCTACTAGTTTGGAACTATCCAGAGTTCTGATTATAAAAATACATGGGGAAAATTGGTCTATGTGAGGGAAGAGCTACTTATGATAGCAACTAGCTCATGAGTAACAAAGGGTTGTTTCAGCTCACTTAAATTCATAAAGGCATAGCTTGGCTCTAGAAAGTTCCAGATGGTGCCTTTCCAGACACTAGGAAGATAATCAGAGTATGGCTGAGGTTGGAAGGAACCTCTGAAGGACATCCTGTTTATCTTTCCTGCTCAAGCAGGTTCTTTGAGAGCAGGCTGTGCAAAACCATATAAAGTGGGAAAGCACAACCTGCTAGAACAGGGGCATTAAGAATCACAGCTATTTCATGCAGAACTGACAGCACAGACGAAACTACACTGGAGAATATCTCCTTGGGGTGAAAATAATAACAATACCTTGCATTTATTTACTTGGAAAGGATTGTTCATGGATGTACCAATGTTATGGAACACAGTTTTAAGCTGCCCCTATCACTCTATATATATTAAATTGCCCTTTGGGACCAAATGAAAGAAAACCAGTAACAAACAATGATTAGCCCTTTACTTTTTTCTTTTTTGCTAAGGCAATAGTATTCAGTAAATACCCACTTTTATAGAACATTTGTAAAACTGTGTTTTTCCTTGATACTTTGCAGACTAATATTGAAAGAAAATTAATGTCTTTCCATATTTTGTAAGAAATGATGGAGGGAGAATGACATTTTAAAATCATCCCTCACTCAACAAGCTAATGAATCATAATTAGACTAAGTTCTTCAAAGCGTTACCAGTTTAATTCTTAGTCTTTCTTTAGACTGACTACATCTAAGGACAATGCAGAGAGTTACTTTTTTCTTTATTTTGAATAATAGACACCTCTTTCAGACAGTAAAGAATCAGTGTTGACAATCCCTTAATTATCAGAGCCTTCAAGGGATTTACAAAGCCCTATTGGCTGCCTTTCATAGCTAATTGCAACTCTATTTTCCTCCCTTCTGTTGTGTTTTCCTTTCAACATAGTGAAAGAAAACAGTCACAAAGTTATCTAGGATCCTAGATTCCTTGAAAAGCAGCAGAATTTGGAGAAGCAAATTAAAAACCAAAATTAGCTGTGCCTAGTTCCTAATTGCATCTACTAGTTACTCATTTCATGGTTTTGGCTGAGCTTTTTTCACCCTTCTGCCTCAAGTTTTCATTGCTGTAAAATATGCATAACATTTCCTCAGTGCTGTTTCTGGGACAGAGAATGCTTAAGTCGTGATGCCTACACAGTGCTTTGAATATGCAGTATGCTATGTAAATTATATATATTTTCAAAGACTCAAACGTCTGTATTTAGAACATTTTGAACTCTGAATTAAAAGAGCTTCCTAGTGACAGGCTGATCAGGTGAACTTGTCACTTACAAAACTGCCCTACTGTAAGTTTAGGAAATGAAGGAAACTCTTAGGGATCCCACAGTACTCCAAGTAAGTGACTGGAAATTCATCTACTGATTTCAAATGGGGAAAGGGCCTAAGTGTAACTGAACTCCTGCATGTTTGAAAGCCATTGTTTTAAACACTGGTTTCTTATGAAGACATGATGCTTGTACAGCACTTTCCTAGTCAAACTGGCTAGATAAAAATAATTTCTGGATAGGGAAAGGATTATTAAATCATTTATGAAAAATTTTTGCATGTATATTAACATAAATAGGAAAGCTAAACCTTTCCAGGACATTAGTATTTGTCTCAAATGGACCGTGATTTACATTAAAGATAATAAGCTGGTTGTCAGGCTCAAATTAAACTTACCTGAATAATAAAATTTGTATTTGACAATGACGTGTTATCATTTGGTTTGACCAAACTGAATGCAGCAGACAAGTGAATAAAGCATGTAAAGATTAGAATTGGAAGAAAAGATTTGTTTTTAGATTTGCCATGGACTGATTAGGGAATCCTTATTTCACTACTTGATGGTATTTTTTTTGGTCATCAGTGTAGTGGGAATACTGTTACTTATATCCATCAAACAAAAAAAAACTACTCATGATATAAAAAGACTTAAAGGAAGAAAGTTACACAACCCATTTAGAAACTATACCCATGCTTAAAACAAAGGGGACTCGTATTTCTGTTTACTTTCTGATCTTCTGTAGAGCACACCAAAAGATGAGTAATGTGAACAGACTTCATTGCCATAGGCAATTAATAGCACACTTTCTCATTTGTTATCAAGCTTTTCGTCTCAAGAAGAAAGAGGGAGGGGAAAGAGACAAAGGGAAAAGGAGACATCCACTGAATAAATTCCAAATATCAACACTAAACTACAGCTACAGGCAAAGTACAAGAGTACTCTGCAATGAGATGATGTGCAGCGCTATTATTGTGGAAAAGAAAATTGGAGGAGTGTGAAGGACCAGGCATAAGCATACAAGCAAGTTTTGTCTCAAACATTCTGACTGTTGTGATAGGAAAGTTGTAATTGGACGAGAAGGTCCTGTGGGGGTGGGACAGTGCTGCTCTGAGCCAAAATCCCCTTTCAGTTCCTGGGCTTGCAAGTGTGCCCTGAGAATCATGCTCAGGGTGCTTGTGCCTCGAGAAGGATTGAGTCCTGGGCACCTCACTAAAAGGGGCTCCAGGGGCTCACAGGCCCTCAACTCCTCACCACTCATTTCCTTGAGTGCTCCAAAAGGATGACTGTGCATACACGAACAATGTGCCGTGAATGGCATGAAAAATCTATTTTACATGAGAGGTGTGTACCAGGTAAACTGGAAAACGAAGTTGATAAGTCCAATGTGCTCTCTTCTTTTTGTCGATCCCAGATCCAGACCATCCATGGTGGCAGGAAGGATCTAAGGAGTGGTGATCTTTTTCTCTCATTCTCTCTCTTTTCCATCTTCATTATCGTCTCTTCTGTTTTATCCTGGCAAGTGAGTTTATCATATTCTCCCCCTTACTCCATGCCTGACTTTGTTGCAAGAGCTGGAAGCTTGTTCAGGTTTGTTCTAGAAGCTGAGAGCTTGATGGCCAACACCTCTACAATTAAATAGGGTGCTAGTTGCCGGAGTTAACACAATTACACAATAAAGCCTAAGAGTTCCCTGACACATGGACTGGTTTCTTTGTTCATCCAGATAAGAATTTATAACCAACATCACACCTGCTTCCAGATTGTGACAATGAGTTAAATACAAATTTGTGAATTCTCTTAAAGCAGGAAAAATGGATTTTCAAAGCATACACCAAAGAAAGAACTTCTCTTTTGATTATCAGTGCAAGATACTTCACAAATATAAATTAAATTTACTCTGAAGTAAGAAAGGGTTGTGTCATCACTGGATGGATTTTCTTATTCTATTCTTAGAAATCAAAGCTGTCTAACAACAAAAATCCAAGTAGAAAGCAAAGCTCAAAAGAAATCTTAGTTAAGTGGGAATTGTATTCACTTGCCAACTGTGCAAATTTAACTCCTCTCAATTAACATTAGTGCTTATGAGTCAAAGAGAAATTAATGTATTTGCAGGTGACTTGCAAGCACTTTTGACAATAAATTCACCCTCTTCATCAACCATGCTAAAATTAAAAAAAAAAGCAAACAAACAAACAAACAAAAAAATTTCTGCCTTTGAAATCTTTCCTCTCTCTTTTGCCCCTGTAAGTGTCAGTAGCATCATCATCCTGATCATTTTGGAAGTGGCAGGAAGGTACCTATAGCTAGGATAAATATCTTTCTTACTTCTGTGTTCCACTTACAGAAAAGGCCACAAATATTTTGCAAAGTATATATTTATTAAAATATAATATTATCAACGTAAATTATTACTATATATAACATCAAGTGTTAACACAAAGATTTAAATATATGGCTTTGTGACTAAAAAATCATGGGGGAATCTGTCTAGATCTGTAGTGCAACAGGCACATGATTGACAAAATAAATGTATGTATAATTTTATATCTCTCTCTGTATATAAAAACAGCCACACATTCTGCCTGTTATTTAGATGTTTCTGTACTCAAAAAACCACATGCATTCTTTGAATTGTCAACAAGAATAAAAATAATAGTTCTTACAATAAAATCCCAAACTATGAGGCATATGAGGCATTTCCTTTTCAATATATATTTTTTTCCTTTTACTATTCACAAAAATCTAGTAATTAACTAAGAAAAAAACCCCATGATTTTATAACATATTTACATTCAAATTTCTCTGTTCGACAATCTGACAGAAAACTTCATTCCTTGGTAAGGCTATCACAGGCTTTCATGAGGCATAGTTCTTACGGTGTGAAACCTGATTCTTTTAGGTATACTGGTGTGCATTTTGTAAATGTGTATACTGAATATCCTTTCAGGTAGAGGAAGGTGCTGGCAAATTGGAGGACACTCTACTCCGTGACAACTATAAATTTTTAAGCTTTAAAGGTTTTCATATTTATTTTTTGAAAGTGAACAGTAACCTTTTACTAGTCTTTTACAAAATCTGCTGCAAAAGAAGTTGTCATTTCAAAGGCTGTTTCTGCTCTTGGGATAACATTTTTCTTCTCTCCTCCTTCTATAACAAAAATTAAAAAACCTTTAGTAATATAATAGTCTACTTCCTTGAATAGTACAGCTTAAAGTACATTAATGTACAACTTGTGTTCTTTTCTGAGCTTCTTTTTGGAACCATTTGACTTCCTCCCCCATTGCCTTAGATCAGATGGAAAAAAATTAATTATAACTTGGTATTTTGTCCACATCTAAAGCCTGCAAAGGTCAGATATCCCATAAAAAAGTGTTAGAAACATAGTAGGAAATAGTGATCCAAGGTAGCACTTTAAAAAAAAAACCTGAAGAAATAAAGAAAAAAAAAACCCAAAGCACAAAAATAAATGTAGTTTTCCTATGCATCATTAAGAGTTCCCAGAACTTTCAGTGCAGAAAAATTGAGGTAATTCCAAATTTATTAAGATAAACTTTGGAATGATTTTGATACACGCACTCAACCCTCTATTCGGGGTTGACTTTTACAGAGAACTGTGTAGAAGAAAATTATGACCTTTAGGACTGTATATAAAGAATCAATATTTTCAAAGTTTGTAAGTGTCTGAATGCATTGGTATGGTTACACGTTTATTTCAAGGCACAGGAAAAGAATTCTTTTTAGCCATTTGATACTGCTTGCACTGTTCTTCACTTCCTTACAGGTCCCTGTGGTAGGATTCAAAACTGGTTGTGATTGACCAACATTTGCTCTAAAGAGTGGTCTGGAAGGTTGGTCATTAGGTGAGACTGAATATAAAGTCATGTCCATGCACAGAGCCCACTGTTTTTCACAAGGGGCAGCTGACTAAATTAGCAAGTGTCTTAGGAGAATCACATGAAGTATGAGTTTTAGCTGAAGTCTCCCAGTGGAGGTAGTATCTCCCCAAATTTTTCTGCAGAAGCACACAAAGATGTAAAATGTTCTCAGTCCTTAAATTTAGAATTTGCAAATATAGCAAATTAAATTTTGATGTAATTGCCAGCAATAGGAGGAAGAGCTATTCCAGTGATATTTTGTCTATCCAGTTTCTGGTACCTCCTTCCCACAAGAGAGTTATGATCATCTGTTGAAGTGCTACTGATCAGTTTGAATAATGCAGACAGGAAATGTTATTCAGCATGCCTGGGAAAACAGTTTCATTTATCTATATAGTCCTCCCTGTCTGGCAAATTAAATAGCATTTCTGCCACCCTTCTCCCTGGAACTCACAGTGAGGGGATGCAGGTTGCTGCCTAAGCAATGATGAATCGATTCATACACTTTCTGCTTCTTCACAGTGACAGCATGGATTGCACATAAATACAGGACACAGACCTTCTGCCTAGTGCTGAGCTGCACTAGGACTGCAACGCTGTCCTTACAGTCAGTGTTATCATTACCTTTTGTGCCTGGGTTTAGGGCTGGAGGCACGTTCAGAGTAAAGCTAGAGTAGTACACTGAGTAACAACACTCGAGATCAACCCAGTCTAATGCACTGCTGTTCACTGGCAGCTAGAGATTTTCAGCCTCTCACCAATGTACAGAACATAAAAAACAAAATCACCAAAAAAGCAGCACTCTTAGATAGTTAATCCACAGGATTCACTGTACTTTTCCTAAGTTAGTTCATGAGCCAGAGCAGACTTTTCACTTACTTCTAGTATTGAACCATGTTTTCAGGGGGAGTTATCAAATAATTTGTGTGTTTGAACAGGTTTTCAAGCCCAGGAAGGAGTTAAAAAGCAGTTTCTTTACATAGGCTTTTTCACAGCTGGAAAATTCTGTTTCTCTGCCCATAGGTCTGCATTCTCTCCCATCTGGCCTTGTTTGAAAACTTTCAAGGATAAAAAAAACATACTTAATATAAAGACTGATTTTACTTTATTCCACTCAGGAGGACAGTCTTCACAATTTTAACATTTTGAGATTTCAGGGTTTCAGTAGGAAATGACAAGCAGATAGAAAACACTCCAACCTGCAGGCTGGTACAGTACACAGGATAATAGAAAAGACTGGATAGCTTTGAAAGGAAATGTAACAGCTTTGCCTGCTTATAGGTAATACATCTCTTATCAAGGTACATCTTGGATGGCAAATCTCACTAGGATATCATCTCCCAGCTGCAATATTAAGCCCCTGAAGGGCCAGGAAGGCACCACTAACAGAGGTCTACTGAAGCTCTGTTTCAAGCAATTTCCCTGTTAGGTTTTTTCAAACCAGGTGCTTACCAGAAGTGAAAAGGCAATAAAGCCAATGGGGTCATGCACTTGATCCAAATGAGCAACAATGGGTCATTCCTACAGCACCTGCAGCAGAAGGAAAAAAAGGTCAGCAGTTTTAGAGGTTTTGTTGTATGAGCTGTGTTAGATTTTTTTTTCTGCACAAGTTTGACTTTGAGAATGTGTAAATACCAAAGGAAGACATTTCAGATGTGGGCTTCCTGACTGATCTGTAGCTGTCTGATATGGATTACCTCTAGAGAGTCGAAGCAAATAGCACCTGATAGGGTGCCTGTTGTTTGAGAGCCAGTGCCGCCTCTTCTGAGAGTCGGAAGAATGACTGATTTCTTCTCAGGTTACTGCAGGTTCTTCCACATTTGGAAATGTCAATAATTCAATAATCTATGTTGAAAAGGTGGACTAGCTGTGGCCCTTCATTTCAGTTGCTGATAGTAAATTCCACAGATTCTTCACAGAAACACATGTAACCAGTGCAATGCTTAAATCCAGATCTACCACAAAAGCTTAATAACTTGCTTATCACAGAACTTTTCATTATGACTGCAGTATGAAATGCCTGGGAAGTCCTTAGAAATTTTGTCCATTGTTTCATGAAATAAAAAAATGAAAATGTAAAAAATGAAAAAACCTATGTCTTCCAGCTGTAGAATCTCCATCTTCCTTGAGCCAAGATCTCCAGTTTTGTTTAGAATCGATAGATAGGAACTAAAAGTATGTGGCACATCTTCACATGGTTGTAGTATTGGCCTATATAAACCAGAAAGCATGTAAGGCTCCTCTGTGACAGATCAATTCTTCCGTACAGTGTATATCTAAACTTTAGTTTGGTCCAGAGATACTCAGACTCAGTGACAGGCTTGCACTGGCTTAGTTGCCCCAGTTGAAAGAGACTCTGCCATATCATTGGCAGCAGTGGTCAGTCATTTTGGCTGTGATCAGTGAAGGAAAACAGGCTCCTACTACACAAACATTATAAGGGGTTTTGGGGTTGGGTTTCTTTTGGTTTTTGGTAGTTGTGGTGATTTCACTAACAGCTGCAATTAAAAAATGGAGAATAACTACTTAGACTTTATTTACCTAAAGCATCTACAAATATCTGTACTGAATAAACCAAAGGTCATATACGTATTTCTGAATTTGTTGTTATAAAACTGACAAGTCTGAAAAATGTTCAAATTATTTGACAAGTGATTGGTGAAGAAAATATGTAAAATGAAATGTCACTTGTTTGTAGTCCACTGGAACCTTGTTTATCCAGTGAAATGTTAAGGTAGATGACCCTTGCCTCCAGAACATCTCTACGTTTATTGTAAGCGAACTTTCTAAACAGAAGACTGAAATGAAGTTTTAGGTAGAATGAAAGTAACAACCCTTTGAAGATCTGATTTATGACAGCATTTAAGAGATTGGAAATCCTTGGGAATCTTAATGTACTATAAGTAATGCATATAATGCAATATAGCAAATTGATTCTCACAGTGGCCCCAACTCACATAGAAGGTCTTTAGATATTTATAAAATAATGAGACAGTTCATTTGCAGCTTGAGCAACAGAAGCCGGAATTATTCTCACTTCCTTCATATTCTTTGTCAATGTTTACAAGTGAGGACATGTAGGCTCAGAAAAGCTTACAATACTACTACGCTCTAGGGAGTTACCCTTAATAAAATAATCTATTTGTATTTTTTTATCTCTCTGCTTATGCTTATTTTTAACATTTGATCAGTCATACTAAAGAGGAGGAGAAAGCCTCTTAGTTAAGGCAAAAATTTCGCAGTGGAGCAGGTCATATTATAAAATGCAGTACACTCAGTATTTAGATTATCATGACTATAAAAGAGCTTTTCCAAAATAAAAGAAGTTTTAGTCCTTCATAACCATGGCAATTATAAGTGGAAAAAAACCTGTAATACATCTATTAACAAAGGTAATCAAAACAAAATGAACTGTTGAGGAACCATCTGCAACCACTGGAACAATACAGTTTCTTCAAGAGAACGAAAATGGAAATAAATTTCCAGCTACTCCAATACATCTTTGGCTCCCTAACTCCAAAAATCACACACTTCCCATCATCAGGGTTTAACTGCAGCAGTCTAAGAGTCCCAAGACAGAAACTTTACATATTATTCTGGAAACATCCTGATACACTGCAACTATTTTGAGATCATGTACATATCAGGAGACTGGAAAAATAAATTTTTGACATAAAATGTGCACAGTAAAATGAGAGACAACCAAGCAAAACATTGCAAAATAACACTGTTTGTCAAGGAAGGAGAAAATGAAATTATCTCTACAGAAGGAAATACCTTTATTTCAATTGCAATTAGTTAGGATTAGATAGGTTATTGCAAATAATAAGGTTGTGAAAACACAACTTGTTCAGCATTGTAAAAGTATGAGTTTTCACACTTCAACACTGTTCTCAGGAACCAGCAAATCTTAAATCTGACTTAAAAAATTGCTTTAGCAAGCTGTTAGCTTTCTGTACTATGTACAAACTGTGCATGCTTAAAGTAGCAGCATATGTTCTGATAACTACAAGATACTGGAAATCTATATTTAAGATTAGTATTTGCAGAAATATAAAACTTTCCATGCTTTGGGCACTTTAACTATGTAGTGACAAATATTATTAATTTCTATGCGTACTCATTGCAGTGTTTAAGTTCATGGTAAAACTGCTTACAACTTGAAATTTTGCAAACTTGAAGGAAAACCCTACCTAGGACAATGTTAACCTGACTGAAACTGGCATGCTGTTAGAGTCAAAGTCATTGACTTCTGATTTTCAGCTTTCTGTAAGAGTTTTTATTCTAGGCACAGAATCAGTTTAATATATATTTCATTTATAGACTGTGTTATAAGGTGCCATTAAGAATATTTCCAACTTCCTGAAATTTTGAGAGAAAAGAGTTTATGGAGAAAGTAACTTCCAAAAGATATCTAAGCTTCTTACTACGTTGATCATTAAAGCACTCCTTTTTTTTGGAATTCACACAAGCAATGTTATTGTATATCAAAATCAACATAGATATTTAATGCTAGATTTACAGTGTCGTGCTCCAAAACTGCATAAACAGACATTTCAAGTGTATTTTATATGCTATATCATATAATATTAATTATATTCCGTATCAAGTCACCATGACATAAGTATGTAAGACATTTAAAAGGAAGTTACAGGGCCGAAGATGAAAGACCATTTCTTTCAAGTATGGAAATTTTTGATAGAATACTTAGTCTTTTCAGATGGTTTATTTCTCTTAAATGTGTAGAAGGAATCACTATATCTATCTTCAAGAAGGTGAAATCAAAGGATAGATGTTATTAACAGAGAGATAAAGACAAATTAATATTCCAGATGAAATAAGTTAACATTTTACTGCAGATTTTCTAAAGAAAACAAGTTGAAATATTGGTGGCAGTGGCTGACAATAAAAGTAGGGTACAGAATAGTAACAAGCTTGAAATTCTTACTTGACATCTCTTCTTTATATCTCCTACACACAAATAGTATATTTGTAACAAATCAATCTTAGAGGATACAAAATTTGAGAAAAAAGAGACACATTCCAACTTGTTAACAATATGAGGGTTTAGAACATTGTACATTAAACTACTAGCTAGATGAATCAGGTATTTCTAGATACTATTCTATCTTTAATTATGTAGAATCATTAAAGTTCATTGTTTGACTATTGCATAATATGCTATTTCTGTCTTGAAGTTATTTACAGTGTGAAAACAATTACCCTGCCTTTTCTTTCACCGCATATACAGTTGAAAAACTCGTTTTAGGCATTGGGGGATATTTTAAAATTGCCTTCAACTTTAATTTTTGTTGACATAAATTCCAAACATGTAATTACACAGCTGTTGTTCAACTCTCACAGAAATCTTTAAAACAGAGCTCTACAAGAAAATTTGTATTAGAATGAGAGATTTTTTACACAAATTAGTTCACTAGAATAAAATTTTTTTGTTAAATGCTGATGCTGACAGCTTCTATCAATACTTTTACCTGTTCTTGTTCCAGAGGCTGTGCCAAAAACCTAACTATCCTGTTGACTACCTGTATGCCTCAGAATGGTTTAAAATTGCTAGAAATAACTGAGTACTGCCTCAAACCAGGGCAAAAATTAATAAAGCAGCTGTAAAGACAGCATTACCAAGAACAGAACAGTGCCTTTAAGGGCAGCTTGATTCAATAACTATTAACCTGTGTATAGATAAAAAATATTTGTTACTGATTATCCTGTTGTACTAATTTGGAAATGTCAGTCATATAAATGATCTTTCTAGACTTTACCCATACTTTTATTAAAATTTAGGAGATTATTGGGCCCACCTGTGCATTATCATTCCCAGTAAACCTTTTGCATGTGTTCCAACTCTCAAAAATTGGAAGGTTTGTGGTGTTTGAAAGATAAAGCTAATCTTGACAAGCCATCTCAATAATCAACTAATGAAGAATTTCTGAGCTTGATAACAAGTGTGGGAAGATAACAGAAGAGCCCACCTCTGCATTTTCTTGATAGCTAGAAATGGAAAACCAAGTGTGGTGAAAAGATATGATATGAGAGAAAGATCTGTCAGAAATGTGAAATTTTAATCCATACAAGTACCAATGAAACTTGCACACTGAAGATAATGGTTATGCTGCCATTCAATTCTGCATAGTGGCTTTCTGCTTTACTTAGTGTCCTTGAAGCAAAGGTAATTGGTTTTTTTACTCTCCTGTGAGCATAATGTGGTATATGACTGCTCTCACCCCATAGGGAGAATGCATCACACACTAATTGTATTGGCAAATCAGAATCAAATTGTACTAATACATTCAAGGCTACTAACAGGTTCCATCTATTTAAAAAGCTCTGTCTCTCTTATCTGTCCAAATACAGAATTTTCCTTGACCTGGAATATCATGTCAAAAATTAAAATATAATAGTCAGATGATGAATGAAGTTTACACAGCATTTCAGTAATCTCATAAAAAAGAAGGATGCACATTTTCAGAACCTGTTATGACCTCTCTGATGGAGACAATTTCTGTTTCACTGTTGTATCTTGCAACCTCTATTTCATGGTGGTCTATTTCAAGTGATTAGATTATTTCTGAAAATAATGTCACATAATTTATTGTATAACTTGATTTTTTATTGTTAATGTTGCAACTGCTAGCTCTTTTTTTGTTTGTTTATCAATTACTATTGTTATTAGTTAGTTATCCTACTTCTATTGTGTCTGTAACATACTGCAACAGAGTGAGGGAAAACAGAAAATATTTGTATGTTCTCCTTGACCTTCTAAATGTAAAAGTAGTAGCTTTTATTTTTTTCCCTGACTTGAATAAATAAAAGGATTTTTTTTTTTTTGTTTTTGTTTTTGTTTGTTTGTTTAAAGCATTATTCTGGCTTTATTGTGGATGAGACAAAGAAAGACCTCATTTGTAAAGCTCTCTCTGTTCAGAAATGCAAGCTGTAAGAACACAGCTGTATTAAGGAGCAGGATGAGTGCAGTATTGTTGTGGTTCAGAACACAAGCACCCAGTTTAGGGTAAAGGTAGTTCATAGGTAAATTCTACTGCCTACCGAGGGTAGAGGAACTTCAACTCAGCATGATACAAGAGATTCTGGAAGTTACTCGGATGCAAATGAAAAAATCCCCAAGAGTCTTTCAAATTTAGCATTTTAAGTTTGCTTTTATACCTGTCATGGGACAAAAGACACATTTTATGACTTCTGAACAACTTAATTTTGAAAAATACTCAACAGAGCTCCAGGAACGTGCTTTTCGTATTCTGATCCAACCATCCTGAGTGAGAAACTGCATTGCTCAGAACCAGTTAAGTTCAAGCTCTAAGAATAGCATAAACTTGCTCCATTAAGGCAAAACATAATTTAAGTTAAAAGTGTGTGCACTTCTGAATGCACTTTTATTTGGGTTGCTGGTACTAAACATGTAGCTACATCTCTCCTCAAGCACAATTGGAAGGCTTTTTCCTATCAGGAGACTGAATTTTTCCATGTAATCACATTGAAGTTATATATACTAAAGTAAAAAAGAAATAATCTGAATCTTCTACAACTGATATTCTGCCTCAAGTAAACAACTACACTACAATGAATTCAACACGCTTTCATTTTGGTTTAGTAGCACTTCATGTACATTTTATCAATTCATTTATCTGCACACACAGTAGATAGGTAGCATTTTAATTTTTGCCCATTTTACTTCCAGGTAGCGAATATATTGTAGATTAATTCTTCCCTGTTGCTGATCAAAAGTTAAACAACATGATTTTTTTCTAATTTTATGATCTTATCTTGTGCTCATTGAAGTTCCGTAGGAAACATAAATCCCTAAGGAACACCAAACAGATTATTTCCATGATGAGGACTATGCTTGTCACCTTTAGCAGTGCTTCCAAACAGTGAAAAAATTAATAGTAAGATCACTGAAGCCATCTACTTGGACAGGGACACATATCCTTTGATTATACCTTCTGAAGGATTCTGAGAAACTTTAATCGAGTCAAGATAATTTCAAATTAAAAAAAAAAAAAAATTCTCTATTAAGCATCTCTGAGGGTTTTGAGGGTTTTCAATCTCTTGGGTAATGTAGCTCAGTGCTTAAATATCTGTTACTTATTTCAGTGAAAATGTACAACCGATAAAGGAATATTTGAAAGATAGCTCCCTTTAATGAAAGACAGAGACTTGCGACTACTGTACTAGCTGATTAAATTATAGATGATGTACAACAAAGATAATATCTCAAGAGTAGTAATAGAATGTCAATTAGAAATCAAAATTGTTTGAACTCTTGACAGCTGTAAGACAACAAAACCAGCCCACAAACAAAACCACACTTTAAGAAAAAAAACCCAAACTTCCAAATAGAAAGTTTACTACTACAGGGAGAGTTGTACATTTGACAAAACTTGCTGTGACCCTGTAAGTGACCTCAGGCATCAAAGTTTGATGTGGAGAGAGAAGGGGTTCTCCCATATCAAAGAGGAAGTTGCAGGATTTCAGAGTGTTCAGATACCTGAAGTATCTCTACATAAAAGGTCACTGTGGTCTTCCAGGTATGGCTTAGGCTAGCTTCTTAATCTGCTGTCTCAGTAAATGCCTGCAATGTGCTGTGCAGCCATCTTCTATTTGAAAAACAAAGGTGATCAAGCTCTTGCACTTGGATTCTATTTCCAGACTATCTCAAAATACCTGTATTCGACAAAACAAGTAAATTAACTCTTTAATCCTTAGTTTCTTGGTTAAAGTAAATATAGATTGAACAGTTTGGTTTGGAGACATATCCAACAGTGACCTGGAGGATAGATAAATTCCTTGCAGCTACCACAAACCAAAAGCCAACCCCCCCAAAAAAACCCTCTTACTGCAGCGTTGAGTGGAAGTGATAGGTAGAATACATAATAATGTTGGTTAATACCCAGCAAACACCCTGATTTCTGCAGACCAAGAATCTCCAGTCTAATCAAAGTTTCCATCTTCTGAGGGATAAAGGAATTAAAGAAGTTAAACCAAAGTATCCAGCTACTTTATTGCACATGGGAACATCTGGGAACACCATTACAGGATCCTGCAAATAATAGGCTGTGTTTTAATGTTTCTCCATCACCCAGTGTTTTCCCTGTATCCTATTTGACACAGCCCCTTTGCCACGCAAACACAGGGAAGGAGAAGCACTGCCTCCCACCTGACCTGCTAGCACTAGTCAAGTGATGCAAGTGTCACTGCCTCTCAGGCATCCACACACTGCTTCTGTCCTGACTGAAGTCTACTAAAAACAGAATCCTTGGCCTCTCTGATTTTTTTTGGTGAAGTAGGGGTTGTATCTCTCTCCTTGTCTGCAGGTGGGCCAGCCAAGTCATGACAGAATATCTAGTTTCATGATTTTTTTCCTATCTTGCCTTCCTTGTCTGTCTTCTTTGTGTCAGTCTCAGTGTGGTTAAAAGGTAACTCTGATGTACATGAGTGTTAATGTTTTAAAATATCAGAATGTTGCCTTCAGTATTGAGATATGTTTCATATACAATGATAAATAAAATCAACATGAACCTTTCCTTTCTTTTTGCTGCACATAACTAGGAAAAAATTCTGTCCTGCTGTGTTAATGTCAAAAGCAATGCCTAAAGGAGTTATACAGCAGCATATTTGTTCTCTTCACACTTTTGCCTTAAAGCTCATAAGTACCAGTATAGCTCAACACTGTTAGCTTAGAAACATAAAACCTGAAAAGAATTAGGATTTTTATCATGACCTAAGAACTTTAGATGAAAGAAACTATAGAGTATAACATATATAGAACAAATCTGATCTGCAGTTACCACGTTGACAAAAACCATAATTTTTTTTCTTATTCCGCTCAGTTGAAATTAAAGTATTGACAGAAACAATTTCTGCCAGGAAAGTAGAAAAGTTAATAAGGGGTGATATT
>VZRO01006409.1:360300-421558 GCA_013397915.1 Daphoenositta chrysoptera
TTTTCTGGTTAATCCACATCTTACATTCTACAAAATGTCGTTGAAACTAAATAAATAAATTAAACCAACATGAAATGCCAGATTTTTTTTCCTGCTTGCTTTTAGCTTTGTATACATAGAATAAAGCTAGAAGTAGGAGTCTAGCTGCTGTGTGCTGTATTTTTTGGCCATAAATTTCAAGTGTGCTGCACAGCCTGAGGGGAACACAAAAGCATTAAGATGTATTTAGATTGAAAAAAGAGTGGGTTTTGTAAGGATGAGAAAGAAATCAATCACAGTCTACACACTGCTTTAAAGGGTGGTTATGACATTACTGGAGTAAAATCCCCAAAAGGTGCACCAAGGATCGCTGACATTTGCCACAGTGCCATTCTTGGTCAGTCAAGGTGGTAGCACCTTTTTCCTCTATGGAGGCAAAAAAAACCCCAAAAACCCCAGCAAATAAAGCACAGTTTCAGAAGTTGTTTCTTACAAAAGAGAACATGGAAATCCTTGCTACAGGAAACAGTAGAACAGCCTAGCAAGGCGACATGATAAGAATCTTTCCCCTGTTAGCACAAGCGGTCAGCCAACTTTGCTGCAAGGAATATAAAAGCAATATCTAAAAAGTCCTGCCATATTATACCACATGAAGATGTATTTGTACTGAAGTACTTTAAAAGTGCAAAGTGTTATGTTTTTTAACGGGCTGGCCAATGCTGAGCTTTTGTAAAATAAATATCTAATAGTTAGCTACCTAGGTCAGAACAAAGACACCATACAATAAATTTGTTTTTTTTACTCACACAGTAGTGTCAGAAAAGTTACCTAGCCTAAGTAAATCTATTTTTAAGTGTATTAGATTACCAGAATAAAATATGCTTTACTAGAATTTATAAAGCTTATTTTTTTCAGCAAAATAAATACCTGTCATCCCTTCTTTTATGGGTCAAAAAACATATGAGTAATATCACCTTCATGACAAAAAAAGCAGGAGGATAAAAGGCAAGGAAGGAAAAAAAAAACACAAAAAAGAAAATTAATTTATTATGAGTCTGTGGCTATTCTTAGTGTCTACCCTTGATTTGCTTAACTTCACTTTTAAAATCACTCGTACAGTGTAGTTTATACATGAAATAAACTATGAAATACATGAAATAAAGCATCCTTCATTTATCTAAAAAATATAGTAATAATATTGACAGCTTTTTAATAGCCAAAGAGGTGGAGTCTTACACAGCAATACCTAGGTTAAAATCCTGACTAATCTCTTCACTTGTCACTGTTAGTATTCTACTTGGAAATGTCCCACTGGACATAGGGTGATAAGAGAAAGAGCTATTTTTCAATTATTTTTCTGTTTGATTTATAGTATTTTCAATAAAAAATATTGGAATCTGTATTTGAGCTAGAACAGCCTATTTCAAAGAGTTGTATATTCAAGGTTTTTTTTAAAAATTGAACAATATTGAAAGACCACAGTTATACATTGCTGTAATTTTGTGGGGAAATTGCATGCCTCTACTCAGTTGTTCTTGTAGTTATGTACATACACAGCAGTTATTTCCTAGCCATTTCAGGCAGCTCCAAGCTTATGTAAATTTACTTAGGTCCATTTTACCAGTGAACCAAAGCCAATTTGCATTAGTTGAAGTGTCCTTCACTGAAGGAAAAAAAAAAGAAAAATATTACTCAGTTGTGGAAATACAAATATAAAGACTAAATAAAGAAGGAGAGTTTCAAAATGGAAATCACAAGAAAGATAGAGTTGTGTTGGCAAAGATTTCAGCTGAAATGAGAAGATGTAAGAAAAAAATTCAGAATACTAAGAGTAGTGCAAGATAAGAATATCAACACTTCTGAAAATAAAAGCTCTAGATAAATTCAAGTTACAGAAAAATGCAAGAGATTTTTGTATCAAAGAATTTTTTTTACAAACAATATTTTTTTACCATTCTTGAACTTAAAGTCACAATTTCAATTAGCCGTCTCAAAAAATAATTTTAACCTGCCAGTGAAAAAAACATTCAGTGTCTTCAGAGCTTCATTTTAGCCTTGAAAAGCCCCCAGTAGAAGTATTTCTCCAGAAAGGAATCCCGAAGAGTTTGGGCTACAATTCCCTTCTTACTTATGTTCTATGAAGTCTAACAGAGATCTAATTTTTCAGGAAAATACTTGATTCAGGAGTTGGGAAATATTTCGTTTCTGATTAAAAATTCAATATAATTTAGATGCATAATAATGATGAGCATAAGAACTCCTTATCGTTTTCCAAAGAAAAAATTCACTGAATCCACCTACTACAGATACTGATACATTTCTGGAAAATTTGATTTATAATCAGAAAATATTTTGCCCAAAGTCTACAATATTATACATATACATACACATATTTTTGTGCATATATATACATATATACACAGATATACAGATTTATACATATATATAGACACACAGATACAAATTAAAAGTCTAGAATTATTCAAATGGAGGGCTTGCAAGTAGAGTATTCAGTGAAGGTTGATTTCAATCTGTAACTGTACCAAAAAAGTACTGTTCTCCTCCAGTGTCCTCCCCTGTGTCAGGTCTAGGAAGCCTCTGGTCACATGGCAATTGTGTCAATTTCCAGACCAGACCAAGAACAAATTATTTACTCTTCATAATTTTCAGTAAGATCAATGACCTAATGTTCTTCAGGCATGGCTGCACAATTGCTAGAACTTACTCAAGTGAATTTACTAAGAGTTGGCCAAGGATGGAGTGGAACCACTCGCCTTGATGGCAACACAAGTTCTGATAGGCATAAGCCAGTGGTGAAATTCCACGCCAGAAACAGAAGATACAATTAAAAGCTCTGAGATTCATATTGTGCAAAAACAGTTAAAAGGAGTATGATTCTAATTTAGGACTCTTGTTCTAACTCAGACAGTGAGTCATTTGAGATAACCCAGTCAAAACAAAACTATTGTAAAACTGACAAATTTAAATAGCTCTGCTTCCTTTATGTGGTGGTTCCTTCTCTGCACATTGGAGTTTTTCTTTCTCCTACCACTTCTTTTGTTTTAGTATAAAAGATCAGTCTTTTGTCTAACAAAATTGCTATATAGGGAGAATTAGTTGCTAGGGAGAAACAGCAGTTATAAAGCAAATTACAAGATATATACTTTTGTAATTGAAATGAAAATTATAAACCTGCTTTCAAATAAAAGCAAGTTTGACTTTAGACATTTGAGAAAAAAATGAAATTTAAAATTTAAAAATGGAATTTCATGTGATAAATACTGTCAAAGTCTCTCTGCCAACATTCAAAAATCAACATTTGCCCTTTAAATGTTAAGCCACAAGTCTTAGAACAGGTGTTGTCCTTCAGCTATAACAATTCAAATAAGGTTAGTTAATTTAAAGACACCACTGTGCTTTTTTTGGTTCACATGCAGAAAATGGTTTTCTTAGTCTACAGTGGCAGAAATGCTATAGTTCTATAGCTTCTTGTTACATATTGCTCACCATCATCATAAAAGTGACATCCACGATAAATACACTGTTTTCAACAAGTTATTTCAGGGCATTGAAACCATGTTTAGAGTATTTCCTCAGGGAGGTGTTCTGAAAAAATATCTCCTGGAAATATCTCCTGTTGCTTAGTACAATTCTTCTTCCAGCAACTCATGGAGTTTACATGCTTGTCAAAAATCATTGTAAGCTCAGAGATGTCTGCATGAAGTTCTGAACTGACATCTCATAGATAGTCTGACAGCTATGTGTATGAAATTGGATATCAGGAACAACTTAGGAGGAACAAGAAAAACAAAACATATGAGTTTCTTATGTCCCCTGAGTCATTTTCAGGAGTTCTCTTTTGCTACACCAAAACTGTCAACCTCCAAAACCTGATTTCTGGGCTCTTCAACTCACTTGATGTAGCTCAGCTGTTGCCTTGAATTGATGTTCCCAAGGAAAAAAAGAAAAAAAAGTTGCTCCATTTTTTAAAGTTAGTAGCATAAATAAAACAATAACATCTTATCTATAGTTTGTATTTTGAATGGACATTTCTTCATCAGTAACAACATTTCACCAGGAATGATTAAATGAGTAAGAGAAGGAGTCTTCCCAACTTCTTGCATAAAGCAGAAATAATGGCAACTGGAGCCAGACTGGAATCTCATAGTTTCTCATATCTTGTTCTTCTCTTGTCCTGAAAACTGCATGCATAAGAAGTCCATTGTGTATTAAACACAGCTTTTTTTTCTGCATGCCTCTGTTTAAAAACCCCAAAGGTTTCATCAAGGTATGATGCAGTGTATAAGACAAGAAGAAAAGTAGTGACTTTTACAGGCATATTACATCAAATTTCAATAAGGGCATCTCGGTCACAGCTTTCTAGAAGCACAGTGGCTTCCAGCTCCTCCTCTGTTGATGATGCATTGTTGTAGGGGCACTTCAGCTGTGCTGAAAGATGTGTCACCCTCTCAGGGGAACACACCTTAATTCCTTTGGGATATTGGTGTTTAGGTGGTTTCACTCGTTGCCTGCTGTTACCTCAGAAGCCCCTAGCTCATTCCTGTAAAACTTCTCACATCCTGAAGTGCAACAGGCTGATGGCCCTCACTAGCACAGGCAAGCCTGGTATTCTGCTCTGGTCCTTTGAGGTCTGGTTTAAATCTCTGTTGATGAGCCCTGATATCTTGTGAGCAAAGACCCTCTTTCCCCTTTCAGAAAGGTGAATCCTATCCAATGCCAGCAAGCCTGGTACTGCATAAACCACCTCCTAACTGAAAAATATAAAGTTGTGGTGATGACATCAGCCACAGAATCATGTATTAATAGATTTGGTCCATCTGTTTTTTTTCCAGTGCTGCTGCCCACAACTGGAAGGATAGAGGAAGAAGATGTAGTCACTACAGTGACTACTGTAAGATCAGACTTTGTTCTGCTGTTATTCCACATCCTAAGGGAAAGAGTCCTTCACTCTTATAGTACATGAAGAATTAATCAGACAAATTCCCCGGCACAAAATAAGGAGCAGACCCACCTTCTTCCAGTTTTAGATTCCTGTCTTTAAATTGGTGAGAGATAACAGTCGACAGATATTTACACATTGGGATCAAATTCAAAATTTAGTCAAGGGACTCATTGGAGACCTTCTAGAAATCACCTTTTGATTATAAAAACGTTGTAGTTGAAATATCTATAAACTCTCAGTGCATATCATTTTGAAATTGATTTTTAAAAATATTATTTTAAAAATATTTTAAAAGAAACTATAACAGTTTAAGACTCCAGCAAGCTCATCTGCTTTGTGTTAATAAATTAATTCACTGTGCTTATTAATAAAAATGTTTTGGGTGATTTTATTCCATTGTTTTTCTCAGGTCACATTAAATCAAACCTACATAATACACCATTGCATGAACGCATTGCAGTTTTACACCAGTTTCATTTACAATTCAATCCGTGTGAGCCACACCAGAGGCTGTGCTAAGCAGAGCCTTTCTGGGTTCATTAGAGTGGCTGCTCATTCAACAATAAGGCTTTGCTTGCCAGTACTCAGTCTCTCCAAATCCTTGGAAATCTACTGAGGACACAGCTCTGTTAATAAGCTGCAATGGGGCCTTGTGCTTACAACTATTCCTTTTATTGTGCATTATGTTCCTCAAACATTGCCAAGCTATGTAGTTTTAAAGTGAAAAGCTGAGTAAATGAGATATTTCATATACTGAACATATCAGTATCCCAGATGGGAAAACTGAATGTCATGTATTTCCCAGGAAAAGAAAATAACAAGATTGTCTATACAGCTGCTTGCCAACCCTTCATCCACATGTTGATTTTTCTGTTTCTCAGTGTAAAAGAATCTCTTATCTGGAGCATAACATAATCTTATGAGTTATGTTTGTGATTCTTTCAAGGCCTTTGCTATATGCAGCTATTGCAAATAAATTAATTACAGAGTTATCCCTGAATTAAACATCACACTGAAAGTATAACTGAAAAAGATTTTGACTGACAAAAAGACAACCTCTATCCTTTCTCACTATTCCTGAATCAGAGAGATGAAAACTGAGTCCCACTGCTCTTTAAGACTTAGAGGGATGATGATAACATCTTCTCCATATTGACATCTAACTGGAAGGCAAATTCAGATGTTCAGTTCAAAGCTTGCCTGAAGAAACAAAAGCCCAAGAAACTACTTCCCCAATTGTATCCATAAAACTCACTACTTTTGATCCTCTAAATACTGAATGATTTGCTTTGCCCTTCAGAAAACAGATGCTACTTCCTAAATAACGAAGTTGAGAGAACTATCACTGATTGTACTTGCAGTAAAACTAATCCCAGGATCACACACCAACCTAATTTTTGAGGTAGATCTGCATTCTTATTCAAGGGTAACAAGAAAAGTTGAAAAACATGAAGAAAAATTTTAGAAAAAGAATATTTTTTAAAAGGGAAATCTCACCTCCTATGGACAAAACAGAACAGATTAACTAAAGTATTTTTTTACACCTTTTATCGCTAGTTTTGCAGAACCCTACTTCATGGAAATAAAAGCAACACAGTCAAGGAAGCTCCACAGAGAAAACCAGGGGAATGTTAGGACTATAAACTAAAACCTTATGGATTTAAAAACCTAGCTACTTAAACATATATGCAGTAGTCAAATTAAAACTATTTATTTACATGACAGACCCAGGAGGTTTGCAAGACTAAGTTCTTTCTTACATAGGATATCGAATTTCTCCATGAGGATCCAGAACGTTTTCGTTGTGATGAAATATTCCATTCAAAAAAAGACCTCCTCCTGGTCAAAAAATTTCTATTCTACTGTCTTTTTTTCCTGATAAATAATTTCAAAGTTTAATTACCCTTGCAGTTAAACATATACTCTCAGTGCATAAACTGCATGATCCTGTAATTGCACTTGTGTGACAGATTAATCAGCTCCTTATCAGAAATAACCTTCACATTTATATACCTGTAAACGATGATGAAGCCTACTAAAATTTCTATTTAATAAAATTGAGATAATTCTCTTTTTTGAAATATTATTTTAATATCTTAATTTTTTTCAGCTTTGATATTTTCAGCTTACAAAATTTATAATACAGCTTTTTTAACTTAATATGGTGCTTGGAGGAGAAACCAACCTGCTTTACCAGTATGCACAGGAACTGCTGCTTCTCTGCTTAGATAGCTAAGACAGTTTTATCTCAGAAACAACACTATTGGAAGGTTAAAGTGGTTATTCACAATTATTAATTTCAGTATCATTACTTCCAACTATACAGCTTCTCAAAGTGTAATTATTACAAATGCTACTCTTTTTCTATAGCAATATTTTCAATTTTTTTTGCTGAATTTATATTCCTTTTTGCCACTGGAACAATTGGAAGTCATATGGAAACCTCATTAGCAATTTTTTCCCCACCACACACCAAGCTACTGATAAAGGTATTAAACCATACTGGGCTAAGAACAAATCATCTCTGGCTGACGCTTCCCCATTTAACTTGACTTTTGATAACTAAGAGCTAGAATGGTTTTAAATCTCTCTTTATGTAATATAGAGATTTTACATAACATTTGAGATAGAGGAAAGCAGAGAGAGGGAAGGAGTAATGGAAAAATTGAAGGATATAGGATAAAAGTAAAGCATTTTTTCTGCTCTTGAAACAGGATGGACTTACTCCTAAGAAACTACCTTAGTTGATGTTAGTAGTTTCTTTATTTCCTTGTTATTAACCTTTCCATGCATTCTCAAATGAACTTAAGCTGTTTATTTTATCAACCCTTTAACTTTATTAAAATATTTGCACCCTTTTTATTTAGTCAACTCAAATGTCTATATTATTCCAAAATATCTATGGTAAGAAAAACTTAACAAATTATGTATAGTGGGAAAAGATTATCAAAATTCTTTTTAGGAACCCTTAATAAAAAAAAAAACAAACCAAAAAACCCAAAAGACACTGAAGCCTAGAGAGAAAAGAGGAAGATGATTTCTCCCTCTTTGTCTCTGCATATATGTTTAGTTTTCTCTCTGAATTCTTCCTGTAACACTGAGGTTTCATAAGCATATAGTCTTGTTTTTCAGAATCTTATTCTTGTTTTATTACTATTACCTATTTATTTTTTTCCTGTACATACATATAGAACACAAAAGCTTTGAATTGTAAATGCATTTCAGCTATTGTAGCTTCATATAATTTGTAGCGATTTTCTGTTAAAATACAAATTCAAGGAACTTATTATTACCTCGCACTTTTTTCTGCACTTCTTTGCATAAGCGGAAAGAGTATTCCGATATTTCCACTTCCAAATATAATTCCACTTTTAACAATTCAGGGAAGATTTCTTAATGTCTTCTCCATTGGTTTGTGTTTTAGCCTCAAAGCAGCACCTTTACCATTTTCACCTGAACTTATTGCCTGTGTCAGTATGGTAGTTGAACTTGGGGGGAGTTTAATAAAGATGACATCCACTGCTGTCACTGTGTTAATTTATGTGTGCCCAAGTTACAAGAATTATCTATATTCCTTTATTGTTAGACTTTATCATCACTCAGTTTATACTCAACCTCTGTTCACGCCAGTGAGTGTTTCTGTATTATTATGAACTTGAAAAGACTCTTGACTAGATATGAGTTTAGAAGTCTATCATAATTTTCTCCAGTGGAAAGCAGCAAACAATCATAAGACAAAGGTATAGAAGGGCCAGTAATAAACTTTTCTGCAGCTGACATGCAATACACTTCCAGGATCCAATTAATTCTACATTACTTTTTTCACAACTGAAAATGATACTTGGTGTTTATTTCCATGATACACAGAAGATAAGAAAGCATACTTCTTTCACCCACCCTAGAAACATAAAACAGTGGATAAAGCTGGATATCATATACATACCCAGTTGCAGAGACATATTTTAGGGAGACAAGGAATGATAAAGTATTTCATGAATCTTGATGATATGCACAGATAAAATGGAAAATCTAAGAGTTGTTTCTGTCATATTTCTAATAAAGTAATTTATATTCTGTGATATTAAACTAAGAAGTCCCTGCTTCTTGTTTTCAATGGCATATCAGCTGAAATAATTTATATATTTCAACTCCAAGTGTCAGAACTGACCTAGTCTTCTACATGTCAACTGTCTATAGGAATGCTATGTATTTTCTATTAATTTCTGCTTTTTCTTACTATATCAAAAGAGAAAAAAGGATTGCAAAATTATTCAGTCCAAGTTCACAGAAAGCAAGTTACTGAACTGAGTTCTCTTACTTGGTATTTCTTTCAGAAAATGGAATAATATAACATTGCAATGTTGCAGACACTGTGACTTAATCTTTATATGATGGAATTTATATCAGAAAATTTTTCAGTACTATTTGAGTAAGCAAGTTTTTGTAATTATTCTTTCCTGCTTGATTGAATTTCTGTTCCACACCTTCCGTTTTCTCTCATGAAGAGCCAGCAGAATTTCTCCTTTCCTCCCAAGTACAGTCACAACATAGTAAAGTAAAACAATTATATAAAATCAAACCCTGATTATAATGTCATAAACTGTTAAAATTTTTAATATGCTTCACATTCTCAATGTGCTTGATCACAAGAATGACTATTTTTTATTTGATTATAACAGCTAAAATATGTAGGCATTTGAAACTACGAAAAACTTTGAGATTTAGGGGAAAAAATAAATTTACTAAAACGATATCACACAAGATGTCTCAACAGAGGTCAGTATCAGTTAGGGGTATGGAATAGAATCGTTCAAGATTATAAGGATGGACAGTCTTACACATCTCACTTTGTTTCTGTTTATTTACTTGGGTGCATTAATAAAGGGAAAAGCAGAAGCTTACTGGCTTAGCTAGATATTTAAGACCACTGTATAGTACTGTCCATATGTGTTAGACTAACTCCAGTGCACCAAACAAAACTTTAGCTTTGAGAGTTGGAATCAATAATTAACACAGCCTAATGAGTGCTCACTGGGGAGAGTTTATGCAGAGATATAATGGGGTGTGCTTACAAAAGACACTATAGAGATGATTTTTAAGGATATAGTTTTTGAAGACATGCTGCTTGTGCAGTGTTAGAGTACGGAAAAAAGTGGTTTTAAGGACGCTCACAAGTCACACATCCTGGTGTTTGGAACAGCAAGGTTGAATAGAGGTTTTTGTCTGGATTTTACCAGTAAAGTTAATGTTATGATGTGCAGAACTGCAAACTTGAGCCTGAAGTCCAAAAGAGCATTAGAATACTTTATCTGTACCTGGCACTCAAGAGCTGAATATTGCCATTTGAGTCCACTACTAAAGTGGAAAATGAGAAACAAGACTGTTCTTAAATTCTGAATTTCTAAAGAGTCTTAGTTGCTCCACTCCTAAAATGAAATAAACTAATAGTAACAACATCCCCCATATACCTCCCCCCAAACAAAACCAATCAACCAAAAAAACCCCAAACTGACCAAAAAAACCGTTTATATTTCATTACAGAAGTATCGTGGAAAGTATTTAAAGAAAAACAAACTTCTCTAATTGGACATGTTCCTCTCTACATTGAAATGTTTTATGCCAATGATAATTTGTGTGGATTTTAAGGAGAATTTTCCATATTAGAACAACTGATATCCCTGAGGTTGATTCTAATTTTATTTCTTTCAACCAGAAGACTCTAAGCAGTACAATTGATTCTCAAATTGGAGACAGTAGTAAAAAGAGTTCAAAATAGCCAGTGAGGAAAATAGAGAGGGGAAAATAAGACAGAGGAGAAACAACACCAAGTAAATAAATTGTAGGCTATGGCTCTCATTTAAACTGAATTGATTTGTCAGAAAGGATGACAACAAAGGCAAAAAAAGAATCAAAGCTATAATGTTATAAGTTGAATACATGTTGTTAATCAGTGAGCTTTGACTAAAGAAAGAAGTGTTGAACTACAAAAAACAAGATATGTCTTATCAGAACTTCTTATAAGAACACGTAACTCAGAGCATGAGTCCACAGGAGATCTCAAGATTATCGTCTGTCTATGCAGCCACAAATATCCTAATCGTGAGGATGCTGTGGGGAATGTTCCATGGGCCAGGAATGTAAGAACAGGGTCTAGCAGCCATGGTCTGTACATCCTGTACTTTACTAGGTATTTTGATACAGTGACTCATATAGATCAAAGAGGCAAGTTTGCTTATAGTGGAAGTCAGTGCCCAAATACTTATGAGCTTGGAGTTTATCAGGATCAGACCCTGAGCACTGAAGTTCTTATTCTGAGACAGACATAAAAACTCTATTAACAATAAGCAGCCTGAAAGGTTGATTTCATGGTTCAGATTAAGTGACTGTTCATACTTTTGTTGATATAAAATAATTTCCTTTGGTAATTGCGTTCAAGTGTGTTTACACCTGGGTGCATTCAGAATGGTTTTAATTGTCTTTGGTATGTTTTACTTTAAGATTGGAAAGCAAATGGGCAGAACTGTGAGGTTGTTTTATGCATTGAAATTTGATAGTAACTTATTCCTTTATTCTTTGCCTCAAGTGCCATACACTTAATTGGTTCCTAATCACTGAATTACAATCATGGTTTATGGCTTAGCTAGCAGTCTTTAAAGGTTCGGTGAAACTTCATTTGCAACTTTCAGAACACAACACTATTTCAGTGAATACCATGAGCAGACAAGGAACGTTTCCTTTCACTTTTACCATTTGTTAGTGCTACAGTAAGTCACAACAATGTCCTTTCACCTTATGATTCTCTCAGTCACTGCTGATAGTTGATTTGTCATAAGAATCCTGTGCTGTCTTGTTTTTTGAAGTCCAAAATTTTTAAAGCTTGATGCAGGGAAAAATTGAGGAGAGCTTTGATGTCACAGCATTCCAGAATGAAACAATGAATCATCATATTTATGTCTTTTATTTCCTAGAGCTTTTGTTTAATGATCTTCATATTATTTCCTTATTTTGTTTTACACGATAGTAAAAGAAAAATGTTTCTCTGGCATTAATTTTCCATACATAACAGTAGATAACAACGGGCAGGAAAAGATAAATCCGTAAACTAACTGCATATATTTATAGTTTGATATGTACTGCAAATTGCACAGCCATTTAATTTTCATTACTGAGATTCAAATGCTTCCTTATCTTTGATATACTGATTTATTCTGTTCTAGGGCCCACTAAAACAAATATTGTCACTTTTAAAATAGCAACTGGACTGCAGCAGGTCTTTAATGTATTTTAGCAAGCAGTATTTTGCAGGTTGAAAATTTTACCTCTGTTTAGAAAAGCATTCAAGAACATGTTAAGTCACATCAGAATCTATACTTGGTTCTTGTAGATAATCAACATGTACAATTCCCATTACAGTCAACAGGACTTCAGCTTGTGTTGAGGTATTTGCCCAAATCAGGGCCTTAGCAGGTCAATTTTTGACACATACACTAAGGAACAGGAGATGAAAAGAAAAGATCTTTCCAATGATCCACTTTAAAACTTTTTCTGAAGGAACTTCAGTTAAGGTTTTGAAGACTTGCTTGTAGCAATTATATTTAATTTTATTTAAGTGCATCCAATTGTTTCTGCTCAAGGGCAAATAAACTTGTCCATTACATCCAAAGAAATACTATTTTAGTAAGTTTCGTAATTTCTTCTGGAAGACTGTATTTCTTCTGAAGGTGTCTATCATTACTTGGAATGGACAGATCTTCCAGCTAACTAGCAAGATGGTATCAAGTTCCATCCAGGAAGTCAGGAGCTAAGCCTCAGCATTGTCCAAGCAAACTTCATAGAGAGATTAAAGATGGCTCACTCTGACCACAGCAGCTTTCTGCTCCACAAGTGAAGCTTTCCTTTCCTTCTAGACTGCTGCTTTAGTTATCTTTATCCCCCCAAATCAGAAAGTTATTTCATAGTGTATGAAGAATAATAATCTTTCATTTGCAATAATACGAGGGAACATGGTGGGGATGAGGTGAGGGGTCTTCTCAATAAAGCTCTCATATAAAATTGTGTACTTTTAATAAAATTTAAGAAGAAGGGAAATCACTACAGATGAACAGTCAGTGCTTTACATAATTTTTGAAAACAACTTTTAGAAACCAGGAAACACTCTTATTTTTTCCCTTCATAAACTAGAATAATTCGACATTTCCTTTGGTTAGATGGTAGGGTAAGAGCTTTCATACTATGCATAATAGTAGTACCAATGACTTGATCATTGTATACAAATGTTTAGATAGAAGCATACCATCTCCCTCATTTAATCCTATCAATCCTATTTTTCCCCTTTTACAACTAATAATCTTTGTGCCAAAACAGTGTGTTTAAGGAAATAGTTGAGAGCAGAAATTGTTTGAAAAGTGTTTTTAAAACCATCTACGATCATTTTAAGTGTAAGAGAGTAGTTGAAATATTTACACTGAACCTGCAGCCATGTACTCTATACTATGGAAATCATTCCTATTACTGAGCATAGTCATAATCAGTCAGCTTTTTTTTCAAAGGGGCTGAATATTCATTCTGACATTTTTTATTATAACAGTAAGATGTTCTTCCTGGTAACTGCCATCAGTATCTATTTTTTAGGGGAAATTCATTAAAAAAAAAAAAAATGCTTCTTGGACCATTCTAACTTAACCAATCAGAGTCTCCTTCATATCCTCAGAGGCTCCTTTTTAACCTCAACAGATTTATCTTTCAGAGATGAAAATAACCCCCTTAGTGATTCCTTTTCTTGTTCATGAACTGACACGTACAGATTCCAGCATCTGTCAAAGGGCTGATCTAGAGATAGAAAGTAAACAGATGAACTGAAGTGTTAAAACCAATGAACATGATAAGAATGCTGTTGCTGACTTCTATTTCAGAAAATGACAGAAAGCTTCAAAATGTGTCATATGCCACAAATTTCTAGGGAAAAATGACATATTACAATTTGCAGTATCTCAGCTTGTTCAGTGTGTACAGCAGTGAATACAGTACATCAAAAATATAATCTGATGTCTAGTTATTTGTTAAGAACAGATTCAGATCCTCTTGAGTTTCTTTTGAGGCACTATCATAGCCAACTATCTTTCATATAATAAAGTCATTACATCTTAAGAAATCCACCTGACACAGAGAAAAAAATACTGTATTTTCAATAAGCATACAGACCTTTTACTGCAAATATTTCAGAGCTTATGAGGTGTGATCAACAAATAGATAGTCATTGCTTTCAAAATTAATTGATGATATGAAAGATCATATGATCTAAATTGATTGCAAATATGAAGGTGTCAATTTAATTTGTGGTGGAAAAAATATTGTCTTGTCCAGGGAGGGGAAAGTTAACATAAGAGACTAGGATCAATTATGAATGACTCAGAAATAAGTTGAATGAAATTATTAAAAATTCAGTATTTACTAATATTAGAATATGAGATAACTTAAAAGATGCATATGTAAATTTCTTTAATGATTTTCAGATGAAAGATGAAGAATATATTTTAATCATCACAACGTCTGCATTTGCTTTCTTCAAAAAGCACAGGTAAAAAAAAATGTTGCCCTAAAAAATATTGCTGAACTCAAACAACAGCTCACAAATTGTGTAACCCACTTATTATTTCAAGAACTCCTGAAATTTTATCATTATTAATCATTGTGCACACAGAAAACTATGAAGAGTGAGCACATGATACATTAAAAATAGATAAACTGCTCCGAAAATTACTTTAGTAGCCATCACTTCAAATTTTGAGGACAGCAAAAATCTAGCCTCTTTAAAATGGATTTGATTGAATTAGAACAAAACCAAACTTCAGAAATATGTAGAAGTTTCAGTGTCAACAAATATGATAGGGGTAATGATTTGAGCTAATATTTCTGAAGAAACTGGAACAAAAATATTGATAACAGTCCTATAAGTACTTTTTCAGGACATAGATCTTTGCGATGCTGATTGACAATGCATTTTCCTTTTTATTGCATACTTTGTCTGGAATTCCCTACAAATCTATAGAAAACACTCTATGAACCATATCCACCTCTCTCCGCAGAAAACAAAATATGGCAAAATTTTGATGTCATCATATATAGTGAGTTTTAAGTAAATCCAGGTGAGACAAAGAATGAGATTAAAAAAACTCAGTTTAGATAAGGTCTCAATGCAATAGGTCAAAGGCACCCAAACATGAGTCAGCAACATTAAATTACTTTCAGGTAATTTTCTTAAGCAGTTTGGATGCAGAGGAAACTTACATACTATCAAAATAAATTATGCAATATGATATTGCAAGTGGGGAAAGTGAAAAAAGTATTTCTAGAACGTTTGTATTTCTTTAGTGGAAGATTTCACAGATGATGGATAAGTCTGTAGATCATGTAGTATCAATATCAATACATATTTTAAAGGCACCTTCAGCTCATGCATTATTTATTTACCACAGCACTGCAAGACTTTAAGCAGCTAGAATTTTTAATATATGTTATGAACACAGAACTGCTGCAGCCTTTAGCTATACATAAACAGAGAGCTCTTGCAAAACATTTATGTTTATATAGCTTTATACACAAACACATCATCATTTGAAATGGAAGCACAGTATCAAACACATTTGTTCTGCTGGAACATCCTAAGAACTAGTGTTAGTCTATTCTAACTACTACTTTAGTAGTTATTCCAAGTATTGGTGTAACAGAGTTCTACACGCCAGCCTTTTTCAAACAATGTGCACAGGTATACTTGCTGTGCAGCTTCTTTGGTATATAACCACTCACAGACTATGCATAAACCTAGCTACAATTTCAAAAATTTACATTAATATGAGGTTATTACTTTAGTTCTCTAACATGTGTGAAAGCGAGTGTCAAACACAACAATCATTAAATTTTAGTTACGTGACATTTTTCCTTTATATATCTCAGTGAACACAAAGACTACACTTAACTGAAGGCAATCTCATTAATGCCACTTACAAGTAGGACTTAGCATGTTGCCCTTAATTCTCTAAAACATTTCATGCAACAATATATAAATCTCAAAGCAGTGAATTTCTAATTAAAACAAATATAACAGCAAAAGATGAAAGTGCTACAATATTTGTACATCAAAGTCTTTGTCATTGTTTGAAAAGAGACCATAGTTCTTGTAAACCTTTTTTTTCCTGCAGGTCTATCTTTCCTATTTTTATTAAATATATACATCTGAATTGGAATATATTTTAATACAATTGTGCTTTGCAACCAGTACATTACTCAGTATTTTTCTCAAAACAGTAATTAAAATAAATAAATTCTAAAAGAAAATAATAATAACATATGAAGGGGAACGACTTCATTGGAATTTCAAAAAGGAAAAAGTTTATATATGTATCTGAAATACTTTATGGTTTTGGGACAGATACTTTATTCCACTAAGGTTTAAAACAAGCAAAATAGGTGGTATTTTTAAATTATTTTCTTTCTCCATACAGTAGTCAGCAGATCTGTGGAATACCGTGCTAAGAGAAAGTGGAGGATGAATGAAGCTTATACAGGTTCTGAAAGTGATTCACAAACACACAGAACACAGAATGTATAGTGAATCCGTGGAACCTTTTTCAAAAAGAAGGCAGTTCTAGGAGTTTCCTGGAGTGTGTGGAGCTGCCAGACACAGCTGGTAAGTGAGCCCACCAGGGACAGTGCCCTGCTAGAGCTGCTGGTTACAAACACAGAAGGGCTGGTGGCAGATGTGGTAGTTGGAGGGCACAGCAACCACAAAATGATAGAGTTTTCAGTCCATGTTGAAATAAGGAAGGAGACCAACAAATCCTCTGCCTTGGCCTTCTGGAGGTTGGACTTTGGCCTTTTCAGTACACTGGTTCAGAGAGCCTCTTGGGAAACATTTCTTTATAAGAAAGGGATCCTGGAAGGCTGGCTGTCCCTATGTGCTGAAAGATGAGATATCGGGGAAGAAGACCAGCCTAACTGAATGTGAGGACTTGAAGAATGTAGTTACATGTCTCAAAACTCTGTTGAAGAAGGGAGTTCCCATAAGATAAATCACTACAACAGGAACTTGAGAGAAGCACAGATACCAAAACAGGAAGGCATTGATTCCAGGCCTAAAGAAGGCAAAGATTTGGAATTAACACACTGGACAGAATTCCACTGTGTGAACTGGGGAAACTTAAGATTAGATTCATATGCACAAAAAATTCACAAGGTGGCAAACTGGGGGAAAGGATACACATGCCAGCCCAAGTTGTGGGAATGGCATCTATACCTGTAGATACCCAGGACTTGGTATAAAAGTGGTTCCTCCAGAAGAACCACTCTGGGACCTCTACCACTGTAAGGCAGGGTGAAGAAAGACCAGAGGGACACCACAGGAATCCATGTGGTGGTAATATCTTTTGCTTATTCTCTCTCTCTCACTCTCTTTCTTCCCTCCTCCCCCTTATGCCCCCCCTTTTCTTTCTATCTCTCTACCTTGTATTAACTGTTAAATAAAATCCATACTATTCATCAGAATATGGTCTCATTTGCACTTTAATTCAGGATGAGGCATCTATTATAATCAGATAATAACACTGAAGATTTCACTGGAACTCAGGGGAAAAGGAGAATTTATAACCTTTGGAAGAAGGTCCGGGCAACTCAGGAAGAATACAAGGATGCTGTTAGGTCATGTAGAGAGAAAATTAGAAAGGTGAAAGCTCAGCTAGAGCTCAATCTGGCCACACTGTGAAAGATTAATAGAAGTGTTTTTATAAATATATTAACAGAAGGAGGGCCGAGGAAAATCTCCATCCTTTATTGGACATGGCAGAAACATTGTCACCAAGGATGAGGAGAAAGCTCAGCTATTTAATGCCTTCTTTGCCTCAGTCTCAAACAGAAAGACCAGTTATCCTCAGGGCTACCAGCCCCCTGAACTGGTAGATGGGAGACCCTCTACAATCCAGGAGAAAGTAGTTACTGACTTCCTGTGCCACTAAGACACTCACAAGTCTGTGGGACCAGCAGGACAGGATTCACTGAGGGTACTGAGGAAGTTGTCAGAAGAGCTGACCAAGCCACTCTCCACCATTTATCATAAGTCCTGGTTAAGCGGGGGGGTCCTAGATGACTATAGGTTAACCAGGGTGATACCCATCTACAAGAATGATCAGAAGGAAGATCCAGGGATTTATAGGCCTGCAGTCCGACTCTGGTGACAGGGAAGGTTACAAAATAGACCATAGCAAGTGGCATCATTCAGCATGTACAGGACAACCAGGGTATCAGACCAGACCAGAATTGTTTTAGAAAAGACAGGTCTAGCTTGGTCACCCTGATCTATTTTTATTACCTTAGTGTATGAGGGGAAGATTGAGGATGTAGTTTATCTACCTGAACTTCAGTAAAATCTTCAATACTTTCTTTTATTGTATTCTCCTGAAGAAGCTTGTAGCTCATGGCTTGGGCAGGTGGACCCTTTGCTGCATCTCAGACACTGTGTTAGAAACTGTTTGAATGGCCGAGCACAGAGTGGTAGTGAATGGTGGTACATCCATTTGGCAGCTGGTCCCTAGTGGGGTTCCCCAAGGCTCAGTGTTGGGACTAGTCTGGTTTAATATCTTAATCTCTAATCTGGATAAGAGGATCAAGTGCACCCTCAGTAAGTTTGAAGAAACAACACTGATTGGGTGGAAGAATTGATCTGGTGGAGGGTGGGGAGCAGGAAGGCTTTGTAGGGGGATCTCAACAGCCCAGTGTTTTGAGATTCAATAAGTAGAAGTGCTTGGTCCTGCACTTGGGTCACAACAGCATCATGCAACACAACAGGTTTGAGGAAATATGGCTGGAAAGCTGCCCAGCAGAAAAGGACCTGGGGGTGCTGGTCAACAGCCAGCTGAAGATGAGCCAGAGTGTACCCAGGTGGCCAAGAATGCCAACGTCATCCTGACTTCTATCAGAAATAGTGTGGCCAGCAGAACCAGGGCAGTGATTGTCCCTCTGTATTTGGCACTGGTGAGGCCACACTTTGATCACTGCATCCAGTTCTGGGTCCTTCACTGCAAGAAGGACATTAAGGGGCAGGAACAAAAGGCAACAAAGCTGGTGAAGGTTCTGGAGCACAAGCCTTATGAGGAGTGGCTGAGGGAGCTTGGGTTGTTTATCCTGAAGTAGAGGGGCTCAGGAGAGACCATCTCTCTCTTTACAACTGCCTGAAAGGAGGGTGTAGCAAGATGAGGGTCTTCTCATAGGCAGCTAGTAACTGGACAAGACGAAATGGCCTCAAGCTGTGCCAGGATAGGTTCAGGTTAAACATCAAGAACTTTGTCTTCAGTGAAAAAAAAAAAAAGTTCTGGAATGGGCTGTCCAGGGAGGTGGTGGAGTTATCATCCCTGGAAGTGTTCAAGAAATGACTGGATATGGCACATGTCCATGGCTTTTGGTTTAATTGGCGTTTGGTCAGAGGCTGGACTTGGTGATATTAGAGGTATTTTCCAACCTTAATAATTCAATGAGCATTTTGGAGAATTGTACTACTAAAGTTTAGGAAACTGAAAAAGTGATAACTCACAGCAAAATAGATTTCAGGTCTGAACAATAGGCCTGAGCACCTGATCAATAGGTTAACTTTATAGATATCCAAGTTCCACTGATTGTACGGATTACCCCTCCACTGACTACAAAGGGAGCGTAGATAAATGTTAATACAAGAACACCTATATATAGAAACCAAAAATTTAGACATTTTAATCTTGGTATAAATCTAATCTTCAGATTCTCTCAGCTCCAAATTCTTTGAAATATTTTGTCCATGATCAGTAGGTCTCCAAGGAAGGAATAATGTATTTTTCCCCCAGCTTATGTGCTATGCGACTCCCTTTGGAAGTTGCATACCACAAAAGCTGGGGGAAAAAAACCACAGACTTAGAGAAAGACTAACACAGATTTAGAGCAAGCAAACTAATTGATGCAGTGTACAGGGATCATAAAATGATGAAGATTCTGGAGAGTTTAGTTTTATAAAAGATGACAAAAAGGGCTTGCAAATACATTTTCATTAATGTAAGTATTTTGCAAATTTTCGTTAGAAATTGCACAAGGAATGACACTGAATATAACAGAAATGTGGGACAAGAGGTGTATTGCAAATTTCTAAGGGACATTACAACTTGATCAAAACGAGGAGCAGGATAAAATCTTCTTCTCAGAAAATTTTAGAGGTGGAAATTGTCCTTAAACAAACAAACACCAAAAAGCTTTACCCACATCTAAAATCAACTCCTTGCAATGTCAAGAGCACTGCAGATTCATTTTATGCATAAGACTTAGTCTTTATATCAACATGTTATGGTAAATGATTCTGATATTATAATTATAGATGGTTTCCATAGATACCTGAAAAAAGACTGACATATTATGGTAAATATTGAATTACATTGAGAATGCACTGAAGTGTAAATTTTCAGATTTATTTTAGAGATTTACAGAGAGGAAAGACAAATAGAAGGTTTTATAAAATAATAAACTCATGGATAAAATGACATGTTAAACAGAATATGAAAATAAAATGTTTCCACTTTCAGTACTGAAATTTTCCCCCACTGAATTGAAAGAGACTCAGGTTCTAGTCTTTTCTGTCCCACAAAATCTTCCTTGCTTGCCATAATTGAAATGTGGAGAGAGAAAAAGTAGTTTAGTTTAGCACAGGAAGACCCACAATGAAAGACATAACCTAATGGCCAGTATTCTTCTAGATGCCATTCGATTTCCAGGCTAAACTTCATTAGACAGAAGGAAAAAGACCAAATGTATCTTTTCGGTATGCTTCGGCATTTTTGGTTTTCTAATAATTTTCTTTTGAATTATTATTGCAATTATCTCTCTTTGTTATTGTCCTTATTCACCAGTCATTCATAAATATTTTTGCAAACGTTTCTGAATTGTTTGTGTAATTGATTCCGAACACATTTCAAAAAATCAACATTAGAACTAAACATAAACTTCAACGGGCTTTGGAGCAGTCCCCATGTGCCTAGATTCTGAAAGTGCCAAGAACAATTATGGACAAACACCAATATACATGCATAGCTTAAACTTTTAAACAGATAGAAAAGAATCATGTCGTACATTTCACTTCAACAAATGATTTTACGTGACGTAACGCAGATGGGAGTTAGCCCTTGCCCAAAATTCCTAAATTCCCTGGAATACAAAAAATCATTACCCTAACACTGGTTAACAGCAATTATGCAAGAATAAATCTGAGTTGGCACACAAGACTCCTTAGAGATCCCTATGTGACAACACCTAAAAGAATGCTGAAATGGTATCGTATGTTCAGTATAGCTTCATTCAGGTAAAAATTATTTATCAATTTGGAAATAGCGTGCTTTCTTTCAAATTGTTCCATCACATAGTGTCATTGGTTCACCTGCAAATTAGCAAACTTAGAAGACAATTAAAATGAATTTTTTAGAAACATTATGTGGTATGTGAGCATACATCCATCTTTCTTCAAGCAGATACCACCATCAAAATATATATTCAGTACAAAATGCCATGTAATAAATATCTATCACAAATACCAATAACTTTTATCACACTCGGGAAAACACTGAAATATTAAGAATTTGTATTAGTGCAATACTTGTTTCAACAGAGGGTGAAAAGCCTCAAAAACCATCAAATGGGGTATCACTCATTTACTGCATACTCTTACATGTAACACAACATAAACCTGAAAAGATAACAAATAAACAAATACTGAAGAAATTCTATAACATTGCCACATGGTAGTACTACTCCATTGTAATGAAAGTCATCCACTTAAAATTCCCTGCTCCATCACTGAAAGTCATTAAAAAGGTTACAGTACATAGTACACCATGTTCCTTGGAACAGAATAGAGTCCATTGTTGTTTGTCAAGAGAAATAAAACTTTTCAAATCTGTTTTATTTCTGGCTTTTGTTTAAACATTTCTTAATTGCTTATGAAAAAGCTATATCAAAAAGACTGGTTGCATTTTGTGAGTAATCAACAAGAGTCAGAATCCATCTTTTATTGCTTTGAATGAAAACCAGAGATAAAACGTGTAATCTGCACAAGAAGACACTGCAAAATCTAAACTGTCTTGGCTCACTTCTAGAATGCCAGATTGTACAACAGTTGACTTTTGCAGAAACAGAAGCAAAATCTCCAGCTTTTCTTTTTCTTAATCTATCTAAGGTTGCTAATATCTCTCCTCTAAAAAAAATAAATATCAAATAAAACTTTTTTAAAAACCCAACAAACAAACAAAAAACCAAAAAAAAAACCCGAAAAAAATCCCAAAGAGTAAAAAAGAACCACTCAACATATCACAATTCTTGGTTTTGGTTTGGTGTTTTGGTTTTTTTTTTTTTTTTTTTTTTTTTTTTTTTGTTTGTTTGGGTTTTTTTTTTGNTTGTTGGTTAGGGAGTTTTGAGCTGCTCAAGGGATTTTGCATTTACAAGTACTACCTGCTAGTCTTAAGGTTCCAAATCCCCTTTTCCTATAGGTTTACTCTTTAAAGTGATTCTAATGTAGAGAATCACTGTGAAGACAAAGCCTGTAGGGAAAAAAGAAAACTTGGTGGGCTTTAAGCCAAAAGACTTAACGGTTCTAAACTAAAAAGGAAAGGATTTTTCTCTACATCTGTTATAAAATGGTGCATTAGGCCTTTTCAAAATAACCCATTTCCTTATGTATTCATCCAGTATACTCACACAATTTTTCATGTCCTCTGATGTTATTTTAGGTGACACGTGTACTTTAGAAGTATAAATTTTATTCTGAAAAAGATATTAAATAAAGTAAATAAGTCACTAATTGTCTGTCCACATCAATACAGAAGTAGTTCACGCAATTTAACTATTGGTTTGAGTTATTGATTTCTTGCTTAGATTAACCAACTGCTCCATAATCACTTGTAAAACTAATACATTATAATTAGAGGATGAGATATGTAATGGAGATTGGGCTCATCAAACAATTATGCTTCTCAGTTTGAAAGATATTAAAGTGTTTCCCACCTAATGGGTGAAAAAGGAGATAATTTATAATAATATCTTTCTCATTTGCAATTGTTTCATTATGTAAAGAAAAATTATTTGCACATTCTCCTATGTGTGTGAAAGGAAGAAATTATCTTCTGTTTGATCAGAGTTTATCCAGATAGTCTGTAACTGCAGTATTCAATAGGAAGCCTTCCAATACAAATCATCTTATTTTCAAACTCCATTTTCCAGATGTTTATAGTTTTCCATATTCTGTCTGTGTGGAATGCTATCCAGAGAAATACTGATTTCTCTTTCCTTCTTGTTGGTTCACTGTGCAGTGTTGGCTTTTGATTTAGTGTTCCATCAAAGCAAAGTGTCACTACAGGAAAGAAGACCACATGGGAGAAATGCTTTTAGCATGACTGACACGATGTAGCTGTAATGCCCAGAGCTCTTTGGCCCTAATTGAAAACAAAGGTATCAATCCATACCCAGTTAATCTAATCTTGATTTTACCTATCAAGAAACTATTAACAGTGTTTCACAATTTTAAGTTGAATTTACACATGTGAAGCATGTATAAGATATAAAAATGTATAGATGATAAAATTATAGTAGAGTTTTCATATGCCCATATACAGCATCCTATAGAAATTTCATAGATTTTGTAAAAAAATCAACTGTAATAAAAAATCTGATGAAGTATCCATGAACTTTATTGAAAATTTAAAAATTAAATCTTCATGTAAAAAATATATAGTTCCTAACAGAATACAGAATTTAGAACTTTGCATCAGCTTTTAAAAGGAAACTTATATGTCCAAACTAGACCAATGGAGAAGCCAAAAATTCGTTCATAAATTAGTTAATGGATGGAAAACAGGCATATGCAAGAGGACTGAAAAAATACTAAAATTTAAAAGCCAGTTGTTATTTTCAAGCAGGATTCACTATCAAATTCCTTCTATTTTTTCAGGGTTTTCATCATTTCTGTAACACTTTCAAATTGAAGGGAGTAAAAAACAGAATGTGAGGAATTAAATAGAAACAAAAGTTGTGTTTAATTTCTAAATGTTTTGAATTTTTCCTTGTTGCATTTTTTTTGCTATGAAACAAAAAGAAATTTCCTCAAAAATTTTGAAAAAGGGAAACATCAAGAGGTTTTTTTCCTTTTCTGAAAAAACTGCCAATCTTACATTTTTACAATAATCACTTTTTCTTTTCCTTTTTGGTTTGTTCGAGTATCTTGTAGTTCAGTGAGTTGTAATTTATAAATATGCTCTAGACCATTGAGATAAACACTTTCACTCATTCATGGAAGATGCTCGTAATTCAAGCTTAACCTGATATAAGAATATGAGTTCACTTCTGAGAAGCATGTAACTTCTTGACTATAAAAACATATTATAAATTCATGGTGCTTGGTACAAACATGGATATATGAATAGATATGCAGTATGATTAGACAGGTTGCATAGCAAACCAAATTATGGTTTTTAACTTTTTACACTTCTATAAGGACACATTAAATTTATAATTAAAATCTGAAACTGGTTAATTAGAAACTAAGAAATTAATTATCTTCAAAGAATTTACCCTGAGATGATGTGCTATTTCATACTTTGAATAGAATAACTATTGGTAGTCTAGATTTATTTGTTTTTCATGTGGATACAACAGTGTAGGGTGACAGTATAAATCATATCTGTTGTGCTATATTTGAAAAAAAACAGTGTTCATTCAGTGATGGAATGGAATTAGATCTGCTTTTTTACATGAGATAGAAGAGAAATGTTGAAAAAAATGAAGTCTGTCTATAGGTACTGAACACAAATTGTACAGCTTGCCATGTCAAACATTAAAAAGATACTAAGGCAAAAATAATAGAAATAGACATAAAGACTATCAAATTGATGTTCTATATTACCAATAGGACTAAAGTTAGTAAAGGTTCTCTAGTTAGTGGACTTTTAAAGCTAGCAAAAATGACTCAGAGAAGGGCCTAAGTGTTGAATGCTTCTTTGCATGCAAGTCTTTTCCAGTCTTAAATAAAAAGGTCAGTTTAAATCAGACATTTAATGCCATAAAAATCAGACAAAAAAGGGCACTAACATAATATTAGAGGCAAAGGATAAGATCTCAAATTCAATAGAAAAAGAAAGGTTAGAGATTATTTTGAAAGCCTCTAATTTAGTCAAGTACCCTGTAACTTGCTCTTTCATTATTCAAGGGTTATCGTGCTCTACTGTAGTTGCATTTATTGTGATCGTCATCTGAATATTTTGTGAAACAAATCAATGTAAAAATATTAAAGTTGTCAGCCGGACCTGACAAATTTTGTTCAAGATACATGCAGAACTGGCTATAGCAATCTTAGATTTGCTAAAACTTATCTTTAGTAGTCCATTGTATTCAAATACATGACAAAGATAAATTTGGGTTTTCAGAGAAGAAAAAAGGGTAGGAAATTTAAATCAGCAAAATAATTTTGTCCCTCAGAGAAATAAGATTTACAGGCATTTGCAAGAAAACAGCAATCCTGTGAAAAGGAAAGAGCAGATAATATATTTTTTTCCCCTTTCTCTCTATTGTGATCACATGCATTGTGAACAGAAGCAACAGCTAAGATATCTGGGATGCGTTAAACATTTTCATTTCTTTGTGTTCTATTTTCATAAGACAATTAAGAAAACAACCTCTAGGTTGATTCACTAATAACTGTCCACAGATGTGTAGAGAGTGAAATTACCTGTTGTTTATGTCCAAAGAAAGAGATAGGCAGAACAGTTTCACTGTCATTTGAAGTAAATCTATCAGTAACTCAATTGCAATAAACAGTATTTATATTTTGGAAGTCAGTACTGAATTCAGTGATATTCCGAGGCTAGATCTGAATTTGTCAAGTCAGAGACAGACACACGTACTTTTTTACTGACACAAGTAGTGAGCAGTTGTGCAGAAAAGATCTGTGTTTATAACAGATGGATATGAGCCAACAATGTCATACTGTTGCTAAATATGTATGTATGTGTGTATGTATATGAATGCATTAGTAGGAAATAAAGACCATAAGCAGTCAATAGCTTTGACCGAAAACCTCTCATTTTTGTATACCATAGCTCAAGAAATTAGCAATCTAGTGAGTGCAGAAGAAAAAGATAAGCAGAGATCTAGAAATAATGGTCTACAAGAAAGGACTGGAAAATATTCCAGTGCTTAGTTTAAAAAGGAGACAGGTGTTAAGGATACAATAGATGTTCTCAGATGCATAAAAAGCATCAAAGGGAATAATCTACAGTGAATGTGGATAAGTAAAATTATAATGGGTTTGAGCTGCAAGAAGGGAGACTTAGGTTAGATATTAAAAGAAACTTTCTAGTCATAACAATAGTAAAATATTGGAATAAGCTGTCTGGGGAGTCACCATAACTTGAGATCTTGCAAGAATATACATGTTGAAACTATGTGAATATAATTCATCCTTATTTGAGTTACGCACTGTGATATAGATTACTTCTTGAGGTCTCTTTACAGAGGCTTATTCTAAGATAATGTCAAACATGAATAAAATTCACAATGAAAATATGACGATTCATAGAATCCACCTCAGTGCCAGAGCCATTTCTCTCTAATTTCTATCAAAGTTTCCCTCACAATTTTTTTACCCATTATTTCATATAAAGCCACCAAGGTGAAAAATCCTACCACTAAAACTAGGTAGCTTGGTAAGCATTTTAAAGAGGAAACAACTGAACCATCAAAAATAAGCAGATAACCAGACAAGCATCAAGGACAATAATAGTACTAAATTTTTTATAACTCTAGTATGAGTTAAAAGCAAATATAAACATGGGTTAGTGTATTCAGGGAACAAAAAAGCTTGGGTTAGCCTTTGTACAAGAAAAGAAAAAGATACACCAACATAATCCCAAACGGAGATCTTCCTCTGAGGAGCCTGTGGACTACACCACTGTCCATGGAACCTTAAAGCTGAAGGCATTACTTCAATCCTGTCCCATTTAGGAAGGATGGTTAATGGAAACAAAGCTCTCAGAGTATGAGGGTACCTCTGTTGAATGGGAAAAACCTTCACAAGAGAGGCTCAGCATACAAGCAATATGGAACATCTCACTGCTTTTGTTGGCATACATATGGCAGAGAGACAAGGAGTCTGGAAAAAAGTCACTTTCATCTGGAGAGGGATTTCTGAGGCCTGTTTTAGTAATTTCAGAGAAGATGCAACTAAACCCACCAGAATGACATGTATTTCTCTTTCCTTTTGTGACCAGCACAGTGCTGCAGCTTCCAGCTTTAGAAAGGAGTAGTAATTTCTCTCATGGAAAGAAAGAATGCTTTGGTCAAATACATACCTTTCATCTATTTTCAGGATTTGTGAGAAACAATGCATGAGTCTAAGCCAATCCCTGAAAAAGACCAAGCACATTCCTGTCTCTGAAGAGAGTGATACCTCTTACCTGCAGTGAGTTTCCAGCAACAGGATGCACAGGTTTGGTCACTCAGTGTTCAAAGCAGAACTCCTAATCAAGAGTGTTCTACCTGATTTCAAATGGCAGGTGTTAAACCAGAAATATACCTGCTGACTGGACAGACACAGCTGAAGCCATTTAAAACTTTTAAGCTGTTAATCAAAGGCACTCAGGGCTCCGTACAGATTTTGGAGACAGACACTGCACTTGCTCAGCTAACTTGTCTGGGCTAGTTTGTCACTTGACTCTGTGTCAGCTCTGTCTGGAGGAAAAGGGTACTTCCACTAATGGTGTACAGCAGTCTGGAGGTCTGCCATTAAGATCTGTGTCAGGAAAAACTCTTCATGCATACTTAAGTTAGAGGGGTTTTTTTCCAGCATAACAGTGTTAAAAGAAAAGCTGCATCTTTACCCACTGTTTTGCAGCAAAACAATGCTAGGAAAAGTCTAATCTGCAATATTTTTCTTGTACATCCATGGACAGCGTTACTGAGGGCAAGAAGCTGGTCTGTGTCAGCAAACATAAAAATATATACCTTTCTTCATTTTACATCTCATATGGAAATGCTACAAGCTCATCTGTATAATCTTTCTGTAATCAAACTATAATATATAACTGACTGTTTCAAAGTAATTGATCACAAAAATACATTCTATCTAGAATATGATCTACTGGGAGTGATGATGTTACATGTAAAGAATAATAATCTTTTCATCATATTAGTAAAGACAACTCTCTCAGAACTGCAAAGGAAGTTTGTCTCAGTGTCAAGCAGACAAAAAATTGAATGAATCATGTTGAACTAGAGAGAATAAAGCATAATGTTGCTTTAAGTCTTAATTCCTACAATTTTTTATTGCACATAGACATTGAAATAAGCTTCAGTTCAAATACCAAAAAAGGAAGAAAAAATTAGACTGATTCCTTTTTCAAATAAAGTAGCAAGATATCATAGAGACCTATGGTAATGTAAATATGCACCTACCATTTCTGAGAAGTCAGCTTATAGAAACTTATAGAAAATATAGCTGCACTTTCTAGTTGATGATGAATAAAACAGCAAATCCTTTGACACTGAACACTAAACATGAACACTAAAATGCCAAAATATTGGTTTTGGGGTAGAAACATATTTTGGAAAAAAAAGGAGAAAAATGTGTGAGTGAGAACAGTTGTTTTTTGTTTTTGTTTTGTTTTTTTTTTCCTAGTAAAATAATTAGTAATAAAAACTAAGTTATAAATTTCTTTTTGCAGAATTTAATGATTGTAATTGAGACAGAGCCTGGATTTTTTTTTATTCTCTGAAAAACATCCCAACCAAACTTGCAGAAAGGAATTTTAAAAACAAAATTTCACTCACATCTGTTTATTTTCATCTTATGCTCTAAACTCCATTATACAATGAAGTTGATATTCACCCATCTGTTTTAACATGAATGATTCAGTTCTTTCTAACACTTGTATGCAAATGGAAAAACATAAATTACTAAGCATATTGACAATTAAAGCACTATATTATATGCAGTTAAAACTATTTTGAACTTCTGTTATTGACTCTTCTAGAAATGTGTGTTATTTATCAAGTAAAGTTTTAAAAATCTATAGAATAGAGCTGCCAGAATAACTGTCTAAACTATGTATTGGTCTATGCAATATGCAGACAAAACTGTAAAAGTAAACTAGTCTTAGACAGAAAATCAACTTCTACCATCACATTCCTAACCTATAAACACAGGTAACACTTTATAGTCTTATATGATTTTTAAGCAGAACTGTTAAGAAGCCATTTCACCATTTTCTTTGAAGCTGTTTATAAATTAATTCCCACTTTAATCCCTTAATCACTGGCCTTTGGTGTAGTCATGCTAAAAACAGGTCACATCAAGCTGTGGATCTGAAAATTACTGACTCTGGAAGAGCTTTTATTTAAAATAATTTAGTATCAAATACCAGGCATCTTGTTTGAATGAGAACAGATTTTAAACTGTTTGTTTTCTAATGATAAAGCAGGAAGCTGATGAATAAAGTGGTTCTGTTAGCACATTATGACTTGGTGTTTAGAAGTTAAAGTAATGTAGATATGAGTTCTACATTTTATTTGCACAATTATGTGGGCAAGTATGATTTCTAGCAATTTAGTATATCAACATTTTTAAATATGTTAAACTTTTTCTTTTTTTTTTGTTGGATACGCAGAAAAGCAGGTATCTCATTTACTCTCACTGCTTAGGTGTTTAGGACTTCTTATAAATTTATAGCAAAATACCACATGCTCTGAAAAAGCATAGAGAGATAATGCTCTTGAAAAGTCCAGAATGAACAGCCAATAGAACAAGGCTCATTTCCACAAAACGGTTAGGGTTTATTTGATTTGGGGCTTTTGTTTGTGTGTGTGGGTTTTTTGTGTCTTTTGGATTTTTTTTTGGTTGCTGGTTTTTGGTTTTTGTTCTGTTTCTTTTATATTTTTTCCTTTTGCTTAATGATGTGCCAGTTTCCCTCAGTCTAAATTCTTCCACCTAACAGCTGGTCAAATAAAGTAATTTTTTCAGTTTTGTGGTGTGAATTCTGGGGGAAATAAAAGCATATAATATGTATGTTCATAAACCAGTGCAAGTTCATAAATAAGTGCAAGTTCATAAGTGATTCTCAGCAAAGCAATGCTGAAGTAATGTCTGGTTTAGATCAAGGATAATGTAAATTCATTGAACTAAAAACTGAGCAATTAATTTTTGATCATTTCAATATCTTCAATAAAATATATTTTCTTTCCCACTTTGTGTAACTTCTATTGTTGTTACAGACAAGCTTTCTATCCTGTATTAAATTCTGATATGAAAATTTTGACCTGTATATATTTAAAAGTTTAAAATGATTCCTGGACTGTAATTTGACTAATATGATACAACCAGCTTAATTATAGTTTTATCTGCTATTACATTAGTTGGTGATTAATTTGGAAAAGAGAACATGCTACTGAAAAATATCAATGCATGTGGCTTTTACAGATGGAGTATTTTACTCTCAGATTTTAAAATGTTGCTTTTTAAGTGTTGCTTTAAAACTGCCCATTGCAATTTTATTTTTAATACTTAGACTTCTTTGATTTGACGTGTTGTACTTCAATCAATGACATAGAGCTGTGTAATCTGGAATAGGAAGAAAAAGAAGTAAAAGGGCAAAAAAATCCCTGAGTAATAGAAGTGGTCTAGGCAAAGAAAGAACCAAAAATGAAGCTTCATAAATGTGAAGGACAAGGGAGGGAAACTGAAATAGCACCATACTATATACCTTCAATTTAAAAATATTTTGGCTTAAAAAACCCAAAAATTTCTATTAACATACACCAAGGAGTTGCTACTGAAAGGTATTACAGCACTGAGAATAGCAATTTTTGTAGCAAATACCGTACAAATGCTGTTAATTATGTATAAACGGAGAAGTTTTCCAATCTATTTAGGTATGGTATGAAGCTGATATCCCAGTCCGACAGTCTGGAACCATTGGAGGTAACACGTTGCTCCCGAGAGATTACGTTCTGACTGGCATCATGGCACTTAAGGTGGAACAATGAAAAGCAAACAGTTCCAGCATTAAATCTTGTCAAAGCAATTAGAATTCACTATGAAAAGGATGCTTTCTTGTCCAAACTAGAAGATAAAGGAAGGAGATAGTGGAGAGGTGTTTCGATAATAATCAAAAATAACAGAAGGAGTAGAGGAGAGAGAAAGTGGGAGATATGTCATATACTGTTGACACAGAACTCAAAATTCAAATCAATGGGCTTCATTCAGAGCTCTTCTTGCTGGGTCAACCATCATGAGCTGAGCTTTGGTCAAGTATCTGGAGAAAAGATAAATTAGGAAGACTACAATTTGAAAGAATTTGCAAGTCTTGCTAATTTTATAGAATGAAAAAGAAATGTAGGGAGGAAAAATGGATTACATTAACTTCCCTTAAATCTAATACAACATCACATAACTTGGAATTAAAATGTAGATATCAAGGAAAACTCTTCTGAGTCTATATAACTGAGAGTTTTCTACAAAGACCCTACCTCTAGTATTGTCTAGGAAAATAATATTAATTCTGTTTCTTTCAGCTTTACAGAGATAGAAACACGTCTGTATTTTTTGTATCTATTTGTGAGTACAAAACACTGGGAAACAGTCCAGTCACAGAAAATTAACTCATTTAACCTCAGACCAATCAATTTCATACAGAAAAAGGCTGCATATATATATATATATAGCAGAAATTATAAAATAATGATTACATTTGATATCACATGAACATGAATACTTTTAAAAAATGCTGAACTAACTTTTTCAATACAAGTTTTAAAAGTTACTTCAAGTGAGGCTTTGGAACTACAAATTCTACACTGATTCTACTTGAACTTTTATTGTCTCAGTAGCCTGTTTGCTTTGTTGACTTTTGAAGGCAGAAGTTTTTGGTAATATAAAAGTTCTTATCGAGCTTGTTATATACTTAGCCATTTAGCAGTTATGCACCTCATCTTCATTATATCCTAATATCAAAGGCATTGACACAAAATAGCCATTTTTGACTGAACTTAATACTTTTTGATTGAGCTTTTAATTAAATCAAATTTAATTTGATGAGTACTGTGCTGCACTCTGGGGTGGTTGTATGTAGGCAGTTATGTAAGTGTGATCTGGTTTTTTAATATTGAATTTTACTGGATTAGGTCTGTAATTCATTCCTCGTAATGAATCAGTGCAGACAGTAGAATATATGAGCTTTGGATGAACACAGATCTGAAGCAGCAGAAATTGGTTTAATTGGTGTATTATGGAAAGTGGGAATCTTTTTTTCTTTAATTTACACCTGTAATGTTGTAATTTATATAAGCTATTTTATGCTGTGTCTGAAACAGTTATTTTTTATTTAATTCTTCGCCTCATTCTTCATGGAATTTGTAAAAGATTTTTTTTTTGATAGTTTAAAACTTTCTCAGTCATATTCAAGTAGGTAAAAAACTCTCTAAAATGCTTTGCCCTCCCAGTCAAATTCATTCTTTCAGGAGTGTTATGACTCCCTGAAGTAACTGTCAGTGTATTTAGGAATAAATAGAGGCAAAAATTGTCATAAATTTTTTGAGCTCACTCTTTCTCTGTCCTAATTATTGCTTGCTCTTCTGGAGAATATGACTGCTGTAAAGTCTTAACTTTTACAGACAAGTCTCGAACAATATCACTGTTCCTAGGACCTTATATAAAAAGGATGAATAGATTTCTCTGTAACAATAAGTGAAGAAGCAAAGTGGCATTTCTTTTCAAAGCTTGACAGCATTAAAAAATATTTATTACCAAACTTCATGAAAAGAAAATGTAAAAATAAAAACAAAACCTTCTATCTTCCAGGCTAACTAAACTTCTAAGTGCATTACATTAAAAAGGTGTTCACAAACTTCCCGCAAGAGACTCCTGGAAACCTGCTATAATTAAAATTTTAATGAACAAACACAACCAAGCAAATTGAGGAAAACCTTGGAAAATCTTCTGAACATGACAGCTAAGTGACACACAAACGGGAGTAAAATCACCTGCATAATATCACAAATAAAAACACATATAAACCATTTTTATATGTATATCTAATAGTGCTTCACTGTTGAAAGAATATCTGTCCACATGTCTTGATTCATCATTTCCTTATGTCTTTATATAGGTGTAAATGACCTGTTAAAGAATACAAGCATTCTTTCATTGCAGAGCAGTGGAAGATTGGAACTTGCAGCATCTAACAGGTAGTCTAAAAACATCTACCTTTTATTCTTTTTTGTTCATCATACCATTTCTAGTTTCCATCTTGAGATTAATATTTGTGTATTTTATCCATTAGTACTCACCCTGTGTTCCTCAGCTAAGGTTTCTTAGAGTTCAACAGGCTGTTCAGTATGTTTTACCACTATTCTTCTCTCGTTCAAATCCTCCTTTTGTTACTTTCCTGTTTTCTTCTATTCTTGCTATTCTTTCAAGTAGATTTTTTCCCATGCTTCTCTACTAGTTCTTCTCTTATCAAAGGCTTTTTTTCCCTGTGTGCTGAAAAAATTATTTTTATTGCTCTTGACAATTTTAAATACTTGTCAGTAAGTACAGGCATCTTTATATCTTACTACTTGACCTATCGCTGCAGGCATATTTCCAGACTGGTGCAAATTGTCCCATTGTCATATGTGGTTTCTTCTGTCAAGAGAGAAGAAAAAAGTATAATTTGTTCTGCATGCTGCTTGTCACATATCCCACATGCAAATACAGAATTATTTAACACAATTTCTTTGTAAGAAAATCTTCTAGTAAGAACCTAATTTTTTTACAATTCAGTCTAGTGCAGGAAACAGTTAGAATTATAACCATTCAAGTTTAGATGATAGATTTAACTGCACTGAAGCAAATCTCTGAATCCGTTGATGATGTGAAACTTTTCTCCAGAAAGGTGTTGTACTGAAGGTCAACAGTTTGCAAAAAAGGAGAAAACATTAAGTAAAACGATAGTAAATACACGAGAATTTTTCTCTAACTTTAAGTTAGACTTTCAATCTGTTCATCAATACTTTCTGATCATTGCAAATACTATACTGAAAAAGTGTGTGTCGTGGTTTAGTCCCAGCTGGCAACTAAGTACTGCGATTCAGCCATTCAGTCACTCCCCACTCTCCCTTCCACCTGAGGATGGGATGAGAGAAGGATCAGAAAAAGTGAAATTCCTGGGTTGACATAAGAACAGCTTAATAATTGAAACAAAATAAAATATTATAATAAAGCTAAAAATACTAAAATACCAACAATAATAGTAATTGTGATGAAAAGGAGACAGAGAGACACAGAGAGAGAGAGAAGAGTGAAACCCAGATGATGCACAATTCAACTGCTCACCATCCGCTGACCAATGCCCAGACCATCCCTAAGCAGCAATTGGCAGCTCCTGGCTGTGGTGTGCATTTTCCCCCACCCTCCTCAAGCCTTCTCCATGATCTCAGGAGCTCCTGATAAGCCTTGACTGAGCAGTGAATCCCCTCTTTACTGTACCAGCTGGGTGGTGAAGAATCCCTTGGCTATACCGGGAGCTCTTCCATGGTAAATATAAGAACAATTCAGACTGGAAAAGGAACATCATCTACCCAGCCAAGGTGGGGAACAAAGGTTAACATTTATCCTTGTTAACCTTGGTAAATCATTAATCTGAATCATAGCCTGAGTGAAACAGCACCATTGTCAGTGAACCTTTTGGAAAAAGAGTCCAGTAGTTACCAACATGGGCTATGGCCAGGATGGAAACTTCAAGTGTCTAAATAAAATAATCTTGTGGCCCTATAAACAGTAGTTCCAAGTGAGGCCCTTGCAGATTTCCTGGAATGCACTGGGCTGTGCCAGTACATCCTTAATTTTCAGATTAATGGCATCCATATTTTAAAGTACCACTGTGTTTTTCTTCAACTTGTATATATTAAGAGGTGAGAGTACTGCAAGTAGCAATTTAGAAGTTCTGAAAAGGAAAGGACTGATGAAAAGGCTGTTGGGACACAAAACTGCCTTCCAAATACAACAGAAACTGTGTCACCACTCAGTCAAATAAAAAGCGTTTTGAGTAAGTATTCAAAGTCTAGATGATGGCATCAGCCATATTGAATCAAACATTGGAATATATTGAGTAGCATGTATTATGGATGACTTTTAAGCTTCTTTCTCAGTTGGCTCAAAAGGTATTCATTTCTTGTAACAGTTAGTAGGTGTTGGGCCTGACTGACAGTAGCATTAGGATATTAATCAGCCATGTAAGACAAAGTAGTAGCTTAATTATAAGAACAAATCTGTTCTTTGAGCATAAAGAAACTGCCAATCAATCACTGTCAAAGCTGTGATGGTGATGAGAACCTTTGAGAGGGACAGAGTTTGACCTCCAGAAACAGCAAAAACCAACTGTTGGGAGACAAATTTATTTGAATAGGTCAATCAGGAATTCAATACTGTTTACCCAATCCCATAACAAACAGGATCCAGAGTGGAGAGAACCAAGAGACATCTTAGGGACTCCAGAGGCCCTGGTGCCCTGCATGGCTCAAACAAATGTGCCCGTTCACTCAAGTTTCTTTCTTGAACCATGTTAATCTTGAATAATGCCTCCTGGAAGTGTTCAAGAGGCATCTGGATGTTCCTTGTGGATATGGTTTAGGAGTAAGCATGCTAAATTGATGGTTGCACTATGTGATTTGAAGGTCTCTTCCAACATTGATGATTCTGTGTTTCTTTGACTTGTGCTTGCAGGAAGTAAATTCATAAAACTGCAGACTTCTGTAATTAGAGTGTTTTGGTATCTGAGTCCATTTAGCCTTGGCCTTAAATATTGACACCAATTTGAAGGGGTATAAAAATGTCCTTATTTTCATGCCTAATTTATGAAAATAAATAACCAATAATACAATTTACTAAAAGATACTACTTGTAAGCCTTACTCCAGAGCAAACCACTACATCCTTTTGAGGTAGATTGGTCTCCTATTATTGATGCTCATTACTGGAAATCTCCTGATATATATGAAAAAACACTTCTGCCTCTCTGTCTCCAAACTTCCAAGCTAGTTCTTTAAAAATTTTGTGCACCCACAGAATAAAAGAAGGGGAAGACAGGGAAATGGGAACTACAGGCCTCACAAATTCAGATCAGAACCTAGACTCTCATCCGTAGCCAAGATACTTATTTGTGTATTTTGAACCAGCTGAAGTCCGAGGAATTTCTAACAGGAAACATGGCCCATGAGAAGCTGGGCTTACTCATTCCTGTTCTGTAAGCATCTATTTTCTTTCTTCTCTTTCAGAAACTGCTGAAGGTCATTAGACCACTTGTTGATAAAAAACTTTGCCTAGGTGAACTGTTTTCGCTGCTTAGTGCACAGCAGTGCTTTAACAACCAGTGCTTTAAGCAATTTCAATAGGAAGTGACTGATTTGAGCTTATTTCTAGATTCACCACAGATAAGAGAAGTAAACTTCCAAATTTACCTGAAGGAGGTACATTTACCAGAGTGGTAAATATCTCCTCCTGCAGAAGAAAAAAAAGGGGAAAATTTAGTACAGTACAGAAAAGTTTAAAGACCTTTTCTTCATGTATTAAAGGAGGGTTTTAGTTGTTTAAAAAAAACAATACAGAGAGAGGGAGACATCAATCCATCAATCATTTGGTTCTTTTTTTTTTATTAATAATGTATTTCAGGATAAAATCAAAATTTCAGTGTCAAAAACACATCTCTCATTTAAGTATTACATGCAGGAAAGCCGGTGAAATACAAGAAACTCCAGGAGGTTAGCAGATCAATGATGTGCATAGTAATTATGCTGAAGTGTTTTTCAAAACACTCCAAGCAGCTTTGTATTCATGCTAGGCAGAGAAACTGAACCAGGTAAACAAATCAGCCAATTCACCATATCCTTGATCAGACAAAAGTCTTTGAAGATTGAAAAGTGACTACTGTACCATTTTCTTAATAATCATTTATTAGAAAGCAACGTTGGCCTGCTCCTTTGCATGTCTCCTAGAATAAATACCACAATCAGATGTGGTAGGATGAATTTATACACTTTTGATGTTATACAGAATGTTTCACCTTCCCATTAGAACGTCAGAAATTAATCAGTAGGGAGGACTATAGTTTACTATGCGTAGTGGAATAGAAGAAAAAATAAACTGCTCTACTCAGAGAGTTTTGTGGTCAAATATTCCGAACAAGTGAAGCAAGATTATGTGAGAAAACAGCAAGTTCTATTAGACTGATTTTTCTCTTCATCTTTCCAGATGTCTGCTTTTCTTTCCCATGACAATTCATCCAAGATATCTTCAAATTAATTGAATAAAATAAATAAAAGGCCTCTTACACTTTAATTCTTTATAGTCTTTTTCTTGTTCTTCTTCTATTGATGTTTTCAGATGAAGCCTCCAAAATTGCTCCAAGAAATTTCTCCATTCTCTATGTTCTCCCTTAAAAAAAAAAATCAAAAAAAAAAAAACCAAACCAAAATTAAAATCACTATTATTTGCTAGCTACTAACAAGTAATAACTGGAGGTGGTGTATCTGCTCTGTAACACATTAGCACTATGCCGTGTAGATGATTGCCATGCAACGAAGATTGCTTTGCTTTAATTTAGTAAGCAAATATAAATAAAACCAAATAGGAAAGAACAATGTTTGGATATACTGCTGAGACCCTGATTGACAAGATAAAGTCAAGGAATTCAAAATTCTTTTTTCAACCACCTTCTAAATTCTAAGAGAATTTCCATTATGTACCTGAATTTTCCCCATCTTCCCTCTTTTCTCACTCCAAAAAACCAAAACAAAACCCAAAAACACTGTCACCACCACCACCACCAACAACAAAAAATAAACCTACAAAAAAGAGAAGCAACAACAATAATATGACTTCAGAATAATATGACTTCAGAACCTGGGGAAGACCCACTTTGTATCTTGACATACAAGTGTTGTTTCCCAACAGGTGGGATACACACATTGTGAAAATTTTGATCTTAAACTCTTTTATGCCTTGAAATAATACAACTTATGTGAAACAATTAACAAATCTCAGTTTGACATTAATGAGAAATGTAGTATAATATTCTACTCAGTTGATAGATATGATTTTTATTACATGGTGTGATGTAACCTCTATTGTAAGAAAATATCTACTCTCAAAAAATCAGTCTGCTTTATAATAAAAAATATATTTCAGATTGATTTTTACACTAGTTTTTCTTCTCAGCTAACTACCACCATGAACGTATGTTGTCCATCCGCAGAGCCTAATATTAATTTATATGATATAAACAGAATTTGCATAACGGAAAATATGTATTGAAGTATTTCAAAATTGTTTATATACACAGTTCCTTACCAAATACATTGCATTTTCTTTAAGCATCTTAATCAGAAATAATTTCTGTATATCAAAACTCTGAAACGGAAACTTATTTCTAATCTTAACCAGTAGATGTTCTGAGCTTTCAGTCTTAACAATACACTTTATTTAGCCAATGCAGAAGCTCAAACTGTGTTTTAATTGTATTCAACAACAGATAAATACAAGGCTTATTTGACTTTATCTTCAATACTACATAGTCATATAAACCTTGGTGAAATTAATAAACTGGTATAGCAAATGAAAGGAGCATCATTTTCCTCCTACATTACATTCATTTTGTACATATTTAAGCAATTATAAAGGTACTGGGCTATGAAGAATATGGTTGTTATTCTTTAAAATCCATTTTTTTAATCAAAATAATCTGTAATAGTAACTTCTGAGGATATGGAAGTCATCTGAGCTACCCAAAATGTGTGAATACTTAATGTTTAAATTGGAAGTAGCAAAGCACCTACAATTAAGGTAAAGGTCAACTCTGTATAAAATCTAAATTCTCTTTAACCTTTGGAATGAGAAATAAAGTAGAGAAAACATAGTGAAAGTTTCAAGTCCAAGACATCATAACAGATTAATGTATGATAGCTATTGAAGGGTTTACCAATGAGTTCAGAATAAGGAATTTCAACAGTATATAAAGAGCACTGTTAGCATAGGCCGTGGGTAAGGCCTAGAGGCAGGTGGATACATTCATTTCAACACTGGGACACTTAAATGGTATCTGGGGACAATTTAGGAGAAAAAGATTTTCAGTCAGTCAATAAAGAGTTTTCACGTCTTTGTACTACAGTCAGTATTTTTTAACACACAGATGCAATATGCCCTGATTAATCTGTGACTCTTGAGATTTAAAATGCCATTTTCAAAGTTGCCTTTTTAACATGAAATCAACCTAAAAATGAGGAACATTTCCCTTAAACTGAAAAAAAAAATTGAAAATGCACTGTATTTTGTAGTGTTGCAGAGAATAAAATAAAACCCCATGAACATTTTAAGGGAGGACAATGTGATAAAACTGCCTATGTGAAGCTCACAAAGTGGATCCAAAAAGACTAATTCCTCATTCTGAACAACTTCTGTTTCAATTGCATTGAATCTTAATCTCTGTTGAAATTTGTCTTGAAAAATACACGTTCAAATAGAGACTGGCTTACTGCAACCTTCATGTAACATATACGTAGTACAAACTATTTTATCTCTGTCTTTTAGCATTGTGCTCAAGTTTAATCCATCTGTAGTGCATATAAACTCCTCTCCTTTTCTACAAGCACCTTTCTAAAATCACTAAAAGGATTCATAGACTCTTCCAATAAATAGCCAAGCAGCAGAAATGGATGCATAAATCTCAGCTTTTCATTTTATCTAATGACTGTTTAACGTCAAATTAACAGTCAATCCCTGAAGTAATTCTCGGAAACCCCTACAGAACTTGATCACTCTAGTACAGGCATCTTCCCTCTGACTCAATGATCTTTTCCATGAAAGCACAGCTGCAACACGAGGAATCAGATACCTAGCAAGCAAGACTAGGACAATATCTTGTGCCGTTGACATACAGGTTGAGAGACTCAGTGTAAAAGGAAGTATTTAAGCTAGATCTTATGCTTCCTGGCAAAACCTAACTACTGACCTACCAGACTGAGATGACATTTATTACTGCCTTAAATCCTGGGTTTTTTAAAGGAAAAGCTCCCTGAAATGTTACAGGTTTCAAATCAGTGCAAGTACACAAACAATAGACTTGTGTAGATGTTTCCTGGTAGCCTCAGAGAATCTGAGTATCTGTTTCAAATATATTGCTCTTCAACCTTTATAACCAGGCAGTAAACTTGCAGTCTCTGTTATGTCCACAGAGTCTAGGTATAGTGCTCAGAACTTCTCATTCCACTTCCGAATAATCAATCCTTGCTGATCTATTTGTAACTAACCTGTACACAACTGGCACGGAAGAGTGCCTACTATTAAATGCCAGGCTGTTATCTGTTATATTGATCTTCCTCCTACTGTAGGGTTTTTGTTTGCTAAACTTCATTATGGAAAGACTAGAAAGTCAAGTTTTAGATGCAACATTCCTTTAATATACACCGTCACTGTAAAGGTGGGTAAAATTACCATTTAGGAAAGATTCCTACTAAATAGAAATGCCTTTTCCACAAGTTTTCCGCAGAATCAGTGATCAAATTGAATTTATCATATTTTGTTTTGTATGTCAGTGGATATACAACTACATTAATACACTCCTGAACTTACTAAACTTGCATCACAATCCAGGAGATTGAGCTCTGAGAATATTTCGTATTTAGAAAGGTAAAGTCTGTTGTAATCTATTCACAAGTGTTCAAACCTGAAAAACATTTATTACTCAATTTTTGTACAGAAATATCCTCTAATTATGCGATTCATGGGAATCAATCCAGTGGCTAAACATATGTAAACAAACTAGTCTATCAATGCTGCAAAACTACTTGTGCAACCTTATCAATAACCTGCCTGCCAACACTGCTTCCAGGAATTTCTTTCACAGTGTGCCAATAGATGTAAAACAAGAGAGGCAAGATTTTTTTTCTCTTTACTTAGGAGAAAAACTCCATGAAGTGAAAAATGAAAAGGTTATTCACTTCCAAACCCTTCATTAAAAGAACAGACCCAAAGGTCTCTGATGATGAATAGCTCATTATTTGATCTCATTACCCTGGCATGTACATCCATGAAGTGACTGGAAACCAAGAAGTTGCAGCCTACAAGCTTTACAGAGTGTCTGAGAGAGATTGCCATACTCTCCAATACATCTACATAGCTGAGGACCTAAAACGATGTAGTATGAAAAATAATTGAGAAAAAAACCTCATAGAACAAATTTCTTCGAAAGATAGCAAGGAACCTTTGCTGTCAAAGGAGATCCTTTCCTTAACAACCCAAAATCACACTTTAGAGCTGGGGTCTGTATGATATGCATACTGTGCATGTTCACTAGTTGAGAAGTTCTTTGTGCTGTAAAAACGATCTCCCATGTAAACAGGCTCAGGAGATAAACAACATGATAGAAGTGCAAAGTTAACATGTGTGAAGGTGTAAAGCAAGCTTGACTGTTCAGCCCATTCCAGAACACAGTCAAGTTGTAAACAAAATTTTGTGTTTTAATTTCATAAGGTCAGTATATATTTAGGAATATATATTTAGGAATAGCACTCAGACTGCTAAAAGAAAATAACATTCATTCTTCAGTTCTGTTTTGAAATATTATATGAGGATAGTTCCTTTTTTTTTATAATTTTCATTTTTATTTTTTTCTTTTTTAAATATGGAGGGACTCTTTCTCATTTCTGTTCTCTTCTGCACGTGAATTTTACTTTTAAGTTTCTCCTGTAACCAGTTAACCCCTTTGATACTTCTCAAACAACAATAGTACAAGATCTTTAACCCTGTAAGTTGTTCCTCCAGAACCCACACAGAGAATCAATCCCTCTTAAACTTACCCTTATACATGTCAAAGGGCTTCTTATATTTAGCCAAGCCTTAAGAAAAAAAAAAAGAAAAATAAAAGTATATCTGTTACTTTGCATAAACCATAGCACTCAGATTCATTTACATTAAGAGAATAAGCAGTGACATCCATATTATCAGGAAATAGTTTATATATCTGAAGGAAAAAGAATTAATTAAGTCTTCATTTTATTAGACTAAGAAAATAGAAAAGAATGTAGGTATTTCAAGATTGCATATGCCTGCATATATCCAATGAAGAAATAATATGAAAGATTCAGAAAAAAAGATAGTTGTGACCACTGTACTTTCACATGGTAGCAAATAACAAACCTTTCCTGTTTAATGCCTCTTGAGGTGTAGTAAAAAGTTCTGGTGATAGTTTTTTTTTTTCTACTTCTCGCAAAATGACCCTGATTTTCTGTACATAGAGAAAATTTGTGTGTCACAAATATAGAATTATATTTTCAGTTATAAAGTGGTCTATTTTCCAAAGATGTAAACTTTGGTAATTATCACTAAGTGCCTATTCATTAAATGAAAAATACTTTTTCACTATAGGTTAAAAATAAAATAAAAAAAAATTGCCATTACCTACACTTCAGAGTTACCAAGCCCCTTATTAACAAATGGCCTTACAACAGTAAAACAAAATAAGCCCTGAAACACTGCCATTACTTTTGAATCAATCCATGTCAGAAGCTGGCTATACTGAAACAAAGCTAGTTCTCTCTGTCTCCACAGCTCATTCAGAGTGCTTCCTTGTCTTTTCATATCCCAATCACTTTGTCTGTGCTTTGGAGAGTGGAACACTATCAAATTTGACATTGCTCCAGGCCACCTTAACAAAGCAGAACATCAGCAAGAAAAAGATTTTGTCTTGGTCTGTGAATTGAATATATTCCTACAGGCTTGATTCTGAAGTGAAATTATCATGTTTCACTCACTCCCTCCACCAACTAAAATGTAAGAGCTATTTTGAGTAGCTGGAGGGCCAGCTGAGAGCTCCACTTGGAAAGCGCCAGAGTACGTATGCATACTCAAAACTGTGTCAGGATTACTAACAATATAAACATAAGTTTTAATAATGAAAATACAGTCCTCAGGAAAGATTACAGTGCTTGCTTTCATGGGAGAGGAGTCACAAATATCAACATGTACAGAAATTCAGTCTGAATCTATGAAGAAAAATATTTTCGTTCTTTCAACAGAAAAGGTACTCCAGAGTTCATGCATCTAAAAGATCAACTGTCACTGGACATCTTTTATTAGCATGTCCGTCGTCTTATTATCATAAAAGAATAAGCTAGAAAAACATTACCTGCCTTGGATTTGCTTGGTACCTGTTCTTTGCCCCTTTTTGTTTTATATAGCACGGCAGAACTACTAATTTCTTCAGCAAGCTTTTTATGTGTCTTACAAAACATTTGTGAGTTTACTTTGGGATTGTCTGAAGAAAATGTTGGTGCTACACCATTTTACTGAATGGCATCTAAGAGCAGACATGCTAAAACCGACAGATATGCAATGTACAGATTGTTGCAGGCAAAAGGGTCTTAACTTGTGGAATTTTACTTTATTTAACTACTGCTGGTTAACACAAAAATTGTGAAAATCCATTTAGACATTATGGAAAAAAAAAAATCAAACAGTTAAGCAAATAGTTAAAGAAACATTTTCCTACCCTTTACCCAGGTTTAGCTTCAGGCAAGCACTTCTGTTCTCCCCTTCTGAGTCTCAGCATCCCTTCACTTTGCTGTATATTATGTTCAATCCCTCCCAGACCCTTCAGTGAGGTGTTGGGTGGTGAGGAGGCTGAGTCCCAGAGCATAAAGGCTTCTGCAGGCTGCTCCTTGCCTCTCGCTCCTTTCCCTGTGTTGCAGCAGGGGCAGCCCTCAGTCACAGCCCTTCCAGGGTGTCCCTGCCCCGGGTGATGCCGTCCGTAGTCCCAGTCCCTCAGAGCAGCACCTCCTCTGTCATCGAGCTCGTCCTCCCAGAGCGTGCCACCAGCCTTTGCCTGCAGCAATGTCCCTTCTGCCTCTTTTCCATCTTCTCCCACCCTCCCAAACGTTTCTGTCTCTCCTGCAGGCCTGCTCAGAGATGCCACATGCCCTGGCTGTGGCTTTGGCAGGCAGCAGGCAGCTCACAACCACCGTGACCCCAGGTATGATGGTGCTGGATATGTGAAGCACACAGAGGAACCTGAACACCCATTTTTCCAGTTACTTCACACAATACGGGAATCTGAACTGGAAGATTGACTACATCATCACTGAAATGAGAACTATAAAAACATGTAAATTTTAAATCTAAGTATTAAACCTCAGCGTATACATCCAGGAAAAACTGAGACACAAAGCGCAGCTCCCAAGGTCAAAAATAATAATATAAACTTTTTATTCACATAACAGCCTCAGAAAACTTTCTGAAAAACACATTTCCTCAAAATAAAATATCCATTGCAGGAAATATCTGTCATCTGAGTTGAAGCACTGGAGCATTGTAAGAAGTCATAAAGCCCATAAAAATGAATTGCAACAAAATAACTGCTTTAAAATAATCTAATGTGTATGATTTAATTTAGGAAAAATTCCTTCACCATTGATTGTTAAGTGTTTGTATGCTACAGTGGTATAAGACTGCCACAAAGCCAGGAAAGTACAAAAATTACGGCAGGCAGCTAGAAAGGTTTATCGAACACCATATGTTTTCCTTTTTCACCCATATAGTAATCTTGCTCTATTGAATTCAGGATTTCTGGACATTTCAGAGTCCAGCAAGAAATTAGGCAAGTGCTCTTCATGTAGAATAAGAAGTTAAAATTGTTCTTTCTTATGTTATTAATATTCACACTCTCTGGCAGTGCTGATCCAGGAAACATTAGGGTTTCCTGAATTCCAGAAATTAGGCTTTCCACTGCTTTACTTTTTGTTTTTTTAAACTATCTATTTGTATAACCGAGGAGTTGGTATCAGCTGAACGCAAAATGCAAACCACATAATTTAGTTACATATAATATCTTGTTTGGTTTTGGGTTTGGTTTGTTTGTTTATTTGCTTAGTTTTTTTGCTGTTTTTAGTACTAGTGAGTATGGCTAGAGCAATGGAGAGCCATGTCCCGTCTGTGGCACCTGCACACTTCCCACTACCACTTGTTTAAGACACTTTTGGACTCTGTAATCACATAGCCCTAGCCCAGACTCCTTGGTTTCCTAGATAGTTATGGCAAATCAGGGGGCTTCACATGGTTTTCTATCGACCTTTTGTTTTCCACCTTAAGTCTATTGTGAGGGTGTGAAGCCAGCAGCAGTTTGCAGCAAGGTTTGTCTATTGTTTCTTTGCCCTTCCAGTCTAGAACAGACTAAACCAGTCTGTAAGAGCTGGGTAGATATCATTGAGATCTGAGCTCTTTCACATCAACTTTTCCCTATGACAGCTTGTGTACTTCTTTCTTCCCCAATTATAAAATAAAATAGGACAAATACTGATGATGTTTCATCACCTTTTGTGATAAAACATTATAGATGTGATAAATCAACCCACCTGAATTTAGGATCCAGATGAAAAATTAAACTACAGTTAAATTAAATTTTCTTGATAAACATTTGGAAGTTCTGACTGAAATCAATAATGGAAGCATTTGGACAATTAAGCAGGTAGCATGAAATGTTTCAAGTAGTAAGGTAATATATGGTTTTACAAATCCAGGGATCAGAAACTAATAAACATCTGGAAATAAATATTACATAAAAAATATATTGCAGCATTATGATATGTTTACTTAAACAGCAAATATAAAATAGCAAAAATATGTCAAATAAAAGAAAATTATCAGAGATTTTCAAGTTAAATTCCAAAATGAGTCCTTTCCTGTACCATACAACTTAACTCTAAAGTCCTCAAATTTAATATACTTCTGCAAACTAACATGCTGCAGCATGTCACCTGATGCACAGCAACTCATGAAACCCCTCTGCTTCCAGGGTAGAAACATCTCCTGTACCCCATTGCTTCACAGTTGTCCTGAAAAAAGAGGCACACAAAATTCCTGTGGATCAGTTGATTCACAGTAACCAGTTACTTTCTAGTTACATAGTATCTGAATCTTTAGTTGGAAAATAAGGGCTAATTCTGCAATTTTTATCTTTCCAGTTAATTAATATTACAATGTAGACCTTAATAAAGAAAAAAAAAATAATTCAGTGAAAAAAATAGCAAAATAATACCAATGTCAATCATATGACCATTTACTCATTATTTTGAATATACTATAACAAATCTATAAAAGAGATTTATTCAAAATATGGGGTGTATGCTGTACTCACGTGACATTCTTCTCAAATTATAATAGCAAAAGTGTAAAAATAAAGAACTTTGTATCAATGCAAATTTTCAGCTGCCATAATTATCTGTCACAGTTCTTTATTCCATTCTTTTTCTTCTGAAATGTCTCTGCAAAGCAGTATCTCCCTCAAAAAAAAAAATCAAATGAAATTATATTACAGCAAATTTCAAATCTTAATGAATATCATAAAAAAGGCAGTAATTTCCATAGCACTTAGCTGAAGTTAAAATATGAAGTCTCATTCAGCTTTTACGAAAATATGTCTGAGACTTCACCAGAAGATGTACTTTGGATCTGAACTGTGGGGTCTGGAACAATGTCAAGTAAGAGGCAGAAACTAACTATAAATCTTGTAACAATTAATCAGTATTGTTTAGCAGAGAAATAGCTCTGTGAAAGAACTTTAGTCATCACTTAGAGCTCACAACTGATTGTCTGCAGACTCTCTGCCTATTTACTGCTAGTACCAAAGAGACTGGTATACTGTGTTTGGAATTTATGGACTGCTAAGCAGAAGATTCAGTTCCTGTATTTGCTTAATGCACTGAAGAGCTATACATCCCAATTATTATTGTATTCTTTTAAACTAAAAGTAAGCTTTTCTAATATATCAGAGATCCAACATGGTGATTTTAGGCTCACTTACACCCTCTTGGGATGAAATCTGTTTTGTTTGTAAGCTTCCATATTTGACACGACTGACTGAAAAGGATAGCCACTAATGTCCAAATTGTCTCTTCTAAGGCAGCCATGCTAATACAACAGTGTTAACAACATAAAAAACAATTCTAGGTCAATGCATGTTAATAAGAACTGCAGCCTTCCTGAAAGGGTTAGCATTTCTGTCTCCAGCACTGATACTAGTATTGTTTTCTCCACTTTTTGAATGAATAATTCAACAGAGAGAAGAACGTGTGAAAGAGCAAGCACAGATTTATGCACTTGTACTGTAATACTTTTTAAGAATATGTGCCGACTATCTTCAGTCTTGTGGTTTCTGGCAAATAAGAAATTGCATGCACAGCATTGACCATGGGAAAGAAAGAAACATGCATTCCTCATTAAAAGGAATCAAGCAATTTCAAAAAAGGAGGCTCAAACACAAAGTTTTAGAACCTCTGTGAAGTGTTTGGTACACTGAAAATGTTTCCACTACATAGATAGAAAAATAGTCAATTGTTTCCTAAAATGTATTCTTCTTGAAAGTTATTTGACTCCATTCTATGTAGAGGTGAAAAATGAACAAATTTATCCTCTCAAGATAAACACTAATTTTGGACACTTGTTGGAAGTGTTCTGGCAAGCTGACTACAGGGAAATGAAAGAAATCACATTTCCATTTTATGGCTTTTTAAAGGAATGGCATGGAACCTGTAGTTTCCAAAAAGCATGTATAGCAATGGTAGAATTCAGACAAATGCACATTAAAAAAAAAAAGTTGCTTTGATTTTCATGTACTTTGCCTTCTATTTTTATGTTTCATTTAGCTCTCATGTATTTGGAAAATTCACTTAATTGAGATGTCTCCAAAACAACCAATTGAACCTCATGCTAGTGAATGGCAGCAAAATCTTATCTGGGACAAAATTAACATAAATGTTGCTTAAAAGAAGTGCATTTGCACTGGAACAAGTGAATAAGTGGTCTTTAATTTTGTACAGAATCAAAGTGAAACTCTTAGATTTGATCTAATTACAAAGTTGACAAATTAAGAAGGGAGGAAAAATAAAGATGAATACAGACAAAACACTGTAAATCCATTTATTTCCATATATCTTTTTCTAGAAAAAAACACACGTGTCTTTTCAGAACCTGGAAATAAACATCAACAAACAAAAATCAGCTCCCATTTTTAGCTTTAAAAACAATTCATATATTATATACTGAGGTGATATGCCTTTTAGTTTGGAAATATTATTGGTATTCCAGTTAGGGAGACTAAAGTAAGCTGGAAAACTGTCGGGTTTAAATAGGCTGTTGAAACACTGTAATAAACCAGAGATAACAAGGTCTATAAGCAAAACTCATACAAAATTTTAATAAAATTACTCTCCTATATAGGGGGGTGGTCTTGGGTCCTGTAAAGAAAAACAAACAAACAAACAAACAAAAAAAAAATTTGTCCACCTGTTAGATAGTTTCAAGCTCTAATTAAATAAGTCCAGGTAACAGAGAACTTTTTCTGTTGTTTGAAAAAAAGAAATAAAAGAATCTTAATCCTTTAGCTTTGAAGTAATCTCCCTGATCTTAATTAAAGTGTGTAACAGGAAAACCCAAACATAAGATCTAGCGTATCTTTTTCATACAATCTGATGTAAAAGGTAAATTCCTACTTTAGATATTAATAAATTGATGGCGTGATATTACATACCTCACAAGTCAGAAAATGCCTTCCATCCACAATTCTTTTGTCTTTAGAAGAGGTAAATATTTACTAAGTTGAGATGAGATAATCAGTACTCTGCAGTGAGTGCTGACTGAAACTGAGAAATATCTCCCATGTCTGGCAGGAATATATTCTTGAAGTACACAAAGTTAATTCTGCTTCTTCCCTCTTTCTCAAACATTCCTAGTAGATGGGTTGGTTTTTTCCCTTCCTAAGGCACTGCCAACATCCCTGACTGCTTTTTCTTTCTCTCTGTGTGGCCACTGAAACCTTGGTATTTCATCTGGTTTACTCTTTTTATAGACTTGGTGGATGGGAGTTAAGATTTGTAGGTTCTTGTTTATTCCTTTTTTTTTGGATTTAGGTAATACAGCAGTTGTGGGAAGACTGTGTTCCCGTGGGAGGGGCTCACCCTACAGCAGGTGCGGTGTGGCTGCTGCTCGTGAGAGTGGAACCACGCTGCGGAAATTCATGGAGAACTGTCTCCTGTGGGAGGGACCCCACGGCCTCACAGGGGAAGCAGAAGAGAATCTCGGTGATGAACTGACCAAACCCCCATGCCCCGTCTCCCTGCGCTGTCCGTGGGAAGGAGGGAGGGCCTGGGGAGTGGAAGGTGTTTTAAGGGCTTATTTTATTTCTCATTATCCTCCTCTGATTCTGTCAGTAATAAATTCATTTAGCAACTTAAGTTGAGCCTGTTTCGCCCTTGAAGTGTTTTTCCCAGTCCTTATCTCATTCATGAAGCATTTGTTAATTCTTTTTTCCTTTTCCCTCCTCTGCCCAGCTCTGGTAGGGGAGGGTGAGCGAGCAGCTCTTGTGGGTGTCTGGCATTGGACCAGCATCAAACCATGACAACTGTGCACTCCTTTGCTCTGTACAGGGAAAACATATAGTAGGGCACACAATATTTTAAATCTCACCTAGTTAGTATCTTCCTCATGAGGGAAGAAACAAAGAATGGCACTACTGGTACTAAATGTTGCTTATGTCTCTTCCTACATCAGAAAATTCCTCGGAGGCAAGCAGGTAAGAGGATTGTTTTAAAAACTAAAAGCACTGATAATTCAAGGAATTTAGGCTGTGATACCTGTGATATCTGATAGACTATGAAGCCACTGAAAGTCTGGAGACTGTACTGAAAAAAAGACTTCAGAAGTACTGCAAAAATGATGAAGATTCCGGTGAGGTAAGATGAACATTATCTGTGAGAAAATTTAAATGTCTAACTAGAATGTACTAGCATTACTACAGGAGAAAATAGTGTAAAGTTAATAGACTTAGCTAACATTTGAGAAAAGGCAATCAGGTGCAAAATTTTTTTAAGAACAATTTTCATTTTTGGGGTCAAAAAACCAAAGAATCAAGAGGAATGAAGACTAGCACATTTCTTGGAGTTTTAAAATAAAGAATGTATGCTTTTTCAAAAGAAATCATTCACTGCAAACCTTTGGCCTTAAGATTCCAGGCAATGTTAAATATGCAGGCATAAAACTGATGCCTCTGGTCTTAACATAGATGAGTCTGTAAGTCTTAGCTCTCATCCTTTTGATCACCTTTGTATCACCTGACTGCCCCTAAGGTTCATGACAGAAAATCATAAAGTCAAGGAAACTAATTCTTTTTGGTTCTTAAGACTGCAGATAAAGGGTAAACTATGTGCTCTCCCAACCTATTTTGTTAAGAATACTAAGCATACCTTCTTTTTAACATATAATTTATTCCCAAAGAACGTATGCTATGCTGAAATGTTAGTAGCAGATGTCCATGAATATGGACTACTAATTTATATAATGGATTACTAACATATTATATTCAGCAACTGCAATTTACGAAACAGACTAAATCCTGCAGCACAGAACATTTTTTTTTTCTTTCCAAAATACAGGCTAAAAATATTAATTTAAATTTTCAAGCACCATCCATTGTAAATTTGCATTATACAAGGCTATATTTTCTGTTGTTTCCATGTCCTTGACTTTCTCTGTTTATTTTTTACCCTATGATTTATGTGGCGTCTTTGAGGGAAGAGATGGTGTATAAATCTATTGCATTCTCAGCCTCATTATTAGTAATGGATTAATTTTCAGTTTCATCACTAAAAACAGTTCATTATCTGCAAAGGCAAAATTATCTTCATATAGATTCTGAGGTAATTGATTCCTCTATTTAAATGCTGAAGGGAATGTTGCTCACACAAATTGCGAATGAAAAGTCTTTTTCTTCCCCTCCCCCTTTCTTCCATACCACAGTGACATGAAAAACTAGCATTTTCACAGATAATATAAAAAATAATCGGTGATAAAACAAGATTAGTTACTCCCAATGATGTTATCCCTTGCAGAAATAGTTTCATAATGACATAGGTTGGCTAAATAAAATGGACACCATCTTACATCAGAACCAAAAGTCTCTTGAAACATCACTGGAAAGAAATATTCTATTTATTAATGCTTGCATGTATTAATAATTACCATTTTCATTTTTCTTTTTTATTATTCTCTAAGAATATTTTATGTTGTAGCATCACAGAGCACAATTAAAGAATTACAATAGTATTACTGTATGACTGAAAACTATTTCTCACTGAAAGGGTGAGAAGGGGAGAACAGAACAGAAGCATTCTGAGCACTTTTAATAAAGTAGAAGACATTTTTTTACTTCCTAATTTTAATTTTGATCAATTTATTTAATATCTATAGTGGAGCAAGTGGAAGTTTTGTTCTAGATCTATTGTGCTAAGTGTCTTAGTTCTGAGTACTTGTGCATCTGTATTGGAAGGCATATATATTTCTTCATTTAAATTATAAGCATAATAAGATATCACTCCATAGACAGCATGGTGAGAAATCAGACGAACAAGAAAATTCTGTTCTTAACTTACTTGAACAATAGTATAAACCAGTTGTGGGGCAAACAGAAGGTAAAATTAAAGAAAACTGGAAATTTACAAAAACTGAAGTCAGTATACATGCTAAAGGGGAAGAAACAGAGGACAGAGCATAGTGGAAAGTATGTGTTATAACAGTATGAAAAATTATAAGAAGAAAATATGTTTGCTACTCCCTGGATGGAATAAAGTCAGCATGACTGATTTCCCACACACAACACGAGGTAAGGGGGACTAAATGGAGGGTGGAGTAGAGGGAAACACCACAGCCAGGCTTTGTTAAACTCCTTGCAAGAGGGGGAACCCAGTGCTACCTGGCAGCTGATGAGCTGCATAGCAGCTGTCAACCAAGGGAGGAAAAGGAAGATTTTTTGCTGTAGAACCAGCAAGCATGTCAAAATCATAGACATACACATCCATCCCAAAGGTTACCTCAGATGCAATACTGATATTACCTACCTCCAGGGTATGACACCAGCCACTAAACACGATGTATGACTAGAGCCCTTCAAGCTCCACCTACACGTAACTTTTGGGATCAGCTGATGGGCTGGACTTGTCTACTTCCCCATAGGGATGCCTACTGGGTAAGAACTGTATTGTATGTGTCTGAATGATTATGTCAAGCCAGCTTTTATTAGGGATTAGAGCTTGTTAGTACATTGTTTTAAAGGAGTTTTTGCAGCCAGATACTATCACCAGCAGTCTTTGAATTTTAACCTGTCACAATTTTCTATTATATTATTAAAGAATGTTATTCCATAAATTGTTAGTGTGGGTCCTTCAATGGCACTACCATTTGCCACAGCAGGTAACATACTTGACTGTGGAGGCCGAGGAGAGGGTCTCTCTTATGCTGTTGGCATTTGTCCCTGGACCTTTCCTGGGACACCCACAGACCAGTTAAAGGTGTGGGGATGTGGGAGGGGGATTTCTGTTTTCATGTGACCCTGAACAAGTCAGTCAAACTGTCCTCCAAACCAGAAGACTGTTTAGTGAAGGGTCCCCATAACAGGACATGACAGGTCAGGCACAAGGGTCTAAGCTTTCCTGAACTGCTGACAGACTAATCAAACACAATGAGTTTGAGAAAATCTCCACTTTCATGTGACACCAGCAGAAAATTAGACTTCATTATAAATAATTTAAAACCATCTTAGAAATAGTCCTGATTTCATTAATAAATCTGCTAAGTAAAATTCATTTCTACTTTTCCATTTCTCAAACAAGAAGACTTCATGGTCTTGTAGTGTATATTTTCATTTGGTCATCCAAATGGAAACTGTTTTTTTATTCTTTATTTTCCTTTGAAACTTGTATGGACTTATATACAAAATAAAACCACCATATTCTCCTATATTTTCCTCAGAAAGAACAAAAACAGATAAAAATTTTAAAAAATAGGCTCTATTGTAACAACAGGACCCTTTGATAATGTACTTCAAGTTTTTTCTCGGTATGGTGTGTATTTTCGTGATTGTATAAAATTACAGAACATATGAACTCAGAAATAATTCTCCAAAGTCTTTGTTTTAGATTGCTCACACAATGGGGATTTTGGAACATACCATAATTTCCTGCCCCAGTAGGATGATTTTCTCAAAAGGAAGGAAACCTTGGAAGGCTTCATTTTGAAAGATGGTGACTGCAAGTCAGGGCTTCGTTGAGTAAGAAACTGAGTTTTCAGACTTCAATACAATAAAAATCTCAGTGACCTGCAAGGCCAGCTATAGGACTCTTCTATAGGCAGTGACTTCTAAAAGAGACAATAGCATATACTATCAAAAAACCAGAAGGCTGTGCAGCAGCTGACAAAGAGGTGTGAGGGGAAAAAGAGGGTTGAGAAACAACTCTACAACAGCAAAATCAGTGAAGAAAGAGGGGGAGGAGGTACTGCAGGAGCAGAGATTTCCCTGCAGCCTGTGGAGAGCACAGTGAAACAGGTTTTCTCACTGCAGCCCATGTGAAGAACCATAGGGAAACAAATATTTCCTGCAGCCCACAGAAAGGACCTGTGCTAGAGCAGTTATTGAAGGACTGAAACCAGTGAGAGGGATGTGGAGCAGGATACAAGTGTGAGGAGAAGGAAGAGGCAGAGAGGAGCTGTTGTGAACTGATCACCACCCCGTGTTCCCCCTACCCTGTGCCACCTGGGGGCTAGAAGGTAGAGGAGTCAGAAATAATGGAATGAAGCTGAGCCTGGGAAGGAAACATTAGGGGTGGGGGGGAAAGCTGTGTATGTGTGTGTATGTGGAGGTGTTTTAGTTGTCTTTGGTTCTCGCCTTCCAACTCTATTTTTAATCAGCAATAAATTAATCTACCCCTACTTGAGTCTGTTTCACCTCTGATGGTAACTGACCCACAACCTCTTCCATCCTATTTTGTCCCCCTGTGCTATTGGGGTCAGAGAGGAGTGAGAGGGTGACTGGATAGGGGGGTCTAACAGATGGTTAAGGTCAGCCCAACAAAGTATTAGAAGCCATTGCCCTTCGGTACAAAGCTTATGTTCAGCTTTGAGTCTTAGCAGTGAATCTTTGTGCAGAAGTTGTTTATTACATAGGTTTACATATGTTCTGTATGGCATTTGATATTTCAGCAATAATGTGTATCCGTTACCATTCTGGTTCCCTTTTATTCCACATTCCTGCCCTTCTAGATCCATAACATTTTTCAGTCTACTTCTATTAAAACAACAGAAAATTAAATTATATCACCAACTTCCAAAAAGAATAAGACCAGCCTCCATAAATATTGTACTGTATAACTTAACAGCTTTGAAACATATTTTCCTGGTTTATTTTCTTTTTAAGAATTTTAAATGGTTTTTGTAAATGTACTTTTAAAGTAGTTCAATAATTTGATTGCTTATTATCAGTTATGAAGGTTTGCATTTGATATGAAAATGTTATGAGATACAGCATAATCTGAGGTAATTTAAATACTAAAGGCATATCAGTCACACTCACAAGCAGCCTGTGTCATTTTTAAACAATCACTGTCAGAATGTTCTTTTATTTTCTTCTGAGGAAACAAGGCCTTTGAAAATGCCTAGTTACAATTACTCGTTCCAGTTATTCTGAAGTAATTAGCATTTTTTTATTTCATATTTGTGGCACTTTCTCAAGAGGAAGACACACATCTAGATTTTCAAGAAGAAAACTCAGGTGTTATTCTCCAGATAGACAAGCTATCTAAATAGTTCTTGAATAAATTTATATCTTGAATAGATATATATATATAGAAACAAAGAAAATAAACTGATTGACTGCAGACACATAAACATGAAAACGAATGAATGATTTAAAAATAGTTAAAACCATATATATGAAGGTTTTTTCTTTCCTGTTGCCTGAAAACAGGCTCTGACCATTTCTGAATCTGTACCATTGATGTGGTTGCCAGTAGTTCTGAAGACAATAGTCAGAGAGCTGGGGACATAAGGAGGTTAAAAACCCATCTCAGAAATTAGGCCGAGATAGAAAAGAAGATAAAAGTAGAAAACAAAAGCAAACAGTGTGCAACTTGAAACTAGAAATGCAGGAAAAGAAGGCAGATGAGGAAAGAAGGAAAGGTAGAAAAACACAAGGGAAAGAAAATACTTATGTTTTGAAGTATAGTGTATAATATTGTATAATATTCAGCCCATTCTTGCATATTCATGACAATATCAGTAGTTTCCATTAATTTTACTTTCCATAACAAATTTATAGTTGCTAGAAACTCAGAAAAGAAAACAGTTATCATTGCAAATGGAAACAAAGATAGTTCTGGGAGATATGTATGGTCTTATTCTAGTAATATTCACTTTCTAATATTTAACTTTTTATCTACATGTTCTAGGATCTTCATTTCTTTTTCCTTTCAAAGCATTAACAGAACTTTGTCGAGTGAAATGACATTCTTTCAAAGGAAAGATCACATTCTTGTGCATCTTTGGTATTTAGATACAATTCTCTAAAGCATATATTAATGCCTTTGTCAAGCAGCAAAGAAAAATTAACATAAAATATGAGAACAACGTGACTCAAGGATACTAAAATGTGACAATTTGTGAACATGGGTAGGCAAAATAAATCAAAATAAAAGCATGAGAGAGCACAAAGAAATTGAGATAATCTTTATAGTAGTCCAAGCAAAGGAAAAGTGGCAAAGTCTAAAAATGTGAAGATGCAAATATTGTACTATCGAAGGGATTGATAAATCATTCAGAACTGCTAAAGACCTACATGACCTTAAATTCTAGGACAAATAAGCACAGAGTTAGAATAATGTTTAGAAAACATGAATTGAAAATTCAGTCTCGCAGCTGAATTCCCACAAGATAAATCAGTGACTGATGTTAGACCATGATTCATTTAATTTATCTGGAAAAGGGGAAGAAAAACCTGCATTTTTAAAAAGGGAAGTAAGGAGGATTTGGAAATTACAGACTATCCAGTCTCATCGCTCTGTCTGGCGAGATCATGGACCAGGCTTTCTCCACATAAGCTTTTTAGTAGAAATATGTTTTTGATGGCAATCTGTTTATCAGTTAACAGTCATTTTTCAGGATTATGCTTCATATTTAACAAGCATTAAAAGATACCCTCATTGGTCAAAATTCAGCACAGTTCTCTTAACCACACACTCATTGATTTAACATTAAATAATTAGGAGCATGCATTTAAAAAAAAAATGCAAGGGAATTCCCCACAAACACTTGACATACACAGCAAACATTAAAAAACAGAAGTATTTTTTACAGGCTGGGGTTTTTTTTGTTTAGTTTGGGGTTTTTTGGGGGTTTTTTGGTTTGTTTTAGTTTAGTTTGGGTTTTTTTGTTTTTTTGTTTGTTTGGTTTGGTTTTTTGGGTTTTTTTTGGTTGGTTGATTGGTTTTTGTATTGGGCTTTTTTGGTTTTTTTTAAGGTAATAAATTACTGTTACAAATCTGTAAAGTTTTTGCTTCGTATCACAAATTAAAGAAACAAAAAGAACCTCCCAACAACAGATTATGGTTGAAAACACTGAAGTAATTAAAACTCTTTCTTGCAAAATGTAATGCTGGTAATTGCACTTTATTAATGGGAAAACAGAGAAGTTTTTTTGTCAAAATCTGTGGGCTATGTTCACTATTTGTTCCTGTAACAAAGGTGAATATTGGACAACCACTCAATTTATTCTGGAAATCTTAGGGCAAGAGACTAGTCCAAATATCCTTAAAAACCTTCAAAAAGCTGAGTGTACTTAGATTTAGAGGGTCTTTGCAGCACTTTAAATAATAAAAGGATAAAATAAAGGTAATATAATAATAAAAGAGCTGACTTTAACATATATGATCCTATTTCTGGTGCCTCTTAGAGACTAATTATATAAGTTTCTTCATTTCATTTTTACAATGAATAATTTACAATGTTTTTTTTTTAAGTGGGCTTCCAAATAAACTTCATAAAATTGTTCAAATTCTATTGGTAAGTATGATTCTAATTAACTGCTCATAAGTAAAACATTTTATCTCAGAACACTTTTTTAAATAAGCTGCCTTTTATGTTATCTATGGTTAAAATTATAAATAAATTCATATTAGAAATCATATGTTAAATAAGTTTAGTGCATTTTCAGAAAAGTCCAGGACAGGAAAATTGCACTAAAATTCTTTGGAAATAAATCAGTTCTCTAAACATCCACACGCGGATATCACTTATAAATATAAACAGAACCAAAACTTGTTAAATATTTTGACCAGATATACAAAAATGTTATGAAGTCATATGTAACGGGTTGGGGTTTAATGAACAAGTTGAACCACCAGTTGTAGCTGGGATTCAGTTCACTAATTTGTTTTGGTGAGATATAAATGTATAAATTAGGAGAAAAACATNTACTTCAGCTTAAACTAAAGAATTTTCTTTGATTTATATGTAAGTTTATATGTTTATGTTTAATTATTTGTTTATAATTATGGATTACCATCTTCCATATTCATTTACCTCTATTTTATTATCCCATTTTTGCTGATGTCTTAATGGTAGTAATATCCACATATTGGTAAGTTTGGAGAAAAGCAAAAGAAAAACTCTCAAACAAAACAACCTGATTTTTGTTATTTTCTTCTGGAAGTATGCAACACTGGGGTATCAATGAAAATGCAATGCCATTTTCTTTGTAGAAGGGATTTACCCATTGTAATAAATGATTATGACAGTTAACAGAAAACAGAGGTATGACAAGTTGAGGGTTCAAAATAGAAAAGGAAGGAAAAAAGAGTCCACGGGTTTTAGAACAAATCAAAAACCTCCCAAGAACAAAACAAAAATAACCAGCATGGGAAATGACAATCAAAAGTTATTAGCCAAAAACAATTAGTTACAAGTAGACATTTCATTCAAAGATTTCTGAAAAAAAAATTTCTTATTTTCAATCTATTTCTGCTACATAAATTTCTTAGATAGGTGTGAGGGTGTGCTTCTGCCCTGTTTAATCCATAACCGCTGGTGGGGTTGTGATGGCTGCGTCCATCTGACTGTGGGCTTTGGGGAATGGATAGCAACAGGGTAGCCATGAGCTGTCTGTGACAATGACCTAGACATATTGTTGATATACAAATATGACTATTTTGTTTTATTCTCTAAACAGTAGGCAGCCCAGGGCCCATTGAGCCCTCCAGTATGGCAGCCCTCGGCATGGCAGGATCTCCCTCTGAGTAAGGGAGTTACTCGAGGTTACTCCCTGAAGCTGAGAGATTCGTTGCCACAACAGGTTCTCAGTAAACAGCAGTGTGATAAACTTTGAAATTTTATCTATGTGATAGAAAAGATTATTTGTGCACAAACAATCCTTTAGACATAAACCAATGACCAAGTCTGGGACTAGGATTGGATTCTGCAGCACCTACACTCCTCTCTAAGAAGCAGTTTAGAAGATCACAGGGTCCTTTCTGAATGTCATGACTCTACAACAGCGTCTCCCTGAGAGCCTTATCTGACCTTGTCTTCCGTGTGGTACATAATCATGTGTGCCTCGCCACCAAATCTTATTAAACCACTGACATATTTACCATTGAACTTTGTTAACTCACTGGTTTATATCAATGAAGTATATTGTTCCCTCTGTCTTACAAGTGAAATATACGTGAAGTACATCACTGCATCCATGGCAATTGTAAAAGAAAAAATAAGCGTAGAGGTCCCTAAATTAATGTTTGGGACTTAAACCAACAAGAGACTGAAAGAGTACCTTTACTTCTGTCAGTCTTTTTCGGAAAAGCTCAGCTCAGTATTTTTGATACTTTACTTGGCCAGCACTCAGGCACATCCTTGACAATCTTCACTATGTCAGGCAAGCAGTCACCTCCTGTTGTGGGGCAGTAGGAGGGAAAAGGTCGACACTTGTCAGTATGCATAAAATGCCAAAGCCATCTGTTCCTCTATAGGTGAGTTTTATGAAATGCAGGGCTAGCCACTTAAACCAAATTTTATATCGGGACTTTTTTCACTGTATATTATAAAGGAAGAAATTGCAGATTAAATCAGATGCAACTGAAGGCAATGGAACTAAAATCTAAAATGCAATGGAATTTCACTTCAGAACTGAGATCTAAGAAAAATCTCACCAAGTCCATGGAAACATATATTCCCCTTCCTAAGGGCATTTACTGCAAACAACTATGAAATAAAATGTCCTCTAAAAATAGAATATGAAGATTACTGTAGCAACAAACAAAACTACATCCAAATCTACTTGTATTAAAAAACAACCCCTGACAATCATAACCCAGAGGTCTGTTACTGGCATAGTAGCTAAGAATTTGTACATCTTATGTACAAACTGAGGTACAGAACTGTAATAGTCACATTTTTGTAATATTCTGTAAAATTTATTGCTGTGCATTTAACTCAGTATTCTTGTTCATGTGATTTAAAGCCAAACTTTCAGATATATTATTTTTTATTTGTTTTCATATTTTAAATCTCTACTACAACATTACAGATAGGATTAAATATGTTTGACATGAACTTTAAGGAACACAGAGCATTCTTCTTGGTTATCTCTTTGTGAATTCCTCAATAAGCAGGTTTCTTCACTTCCTTCCCTTTCAAAACATTTCTCCGCTTCTCTTTTATAAAATCCACCCCTTTCTCTCTCTGTCTCTCTCTCTTCCCCATTTACTTTCCTCATTATTTCATACCTGCATGATCAGTCTGCTTTACATCTCCCCTTTTCTCCCCACTTTTCTGATGAACTTTATCCATTTTTGTAGATGTCTGCATGCTGGGTTCTCTTTTCCACCACATCTTCTTTAACTACATATGGTTTTACAGCAAAGGCATGAGTTAGGTTCTCTGAGGTGGAAGACAAAATGCTTCAAAGGTCAAAGGTGAATGGTGAGAGTATTTGGTGGATGTTCACAGACAAAAATTTCAGCATAGTACTCAGCTTTTTGGTTTTATATGCACAACACAAAGTCTTGATCAAAAAACCCCAAAGTTATTAGAAAGTCTCCTTCAGAAAGTTTCAACATCCATGGAACAAGTTCTCTTTTTAACCTCAAGATGTAAAACTCGAAGCTAGTTTTCTCTCTAATGAAGACAGGAGCTGTTGGATTAAACAATTAATTTACTGCTTAAGCCTTACTGACATTTCTTCACTATGCATCTTGACAACACTCTCGGTGAACTTAACGTCACCTTCACAAGTTTCCCTGGGAGACCAGCATTTTCTTGATGGGAAGCAAGAACTGAATATCAACAACAGATGAATTAAAACTAAAATTTCCACTTGATATAGCAAGTCCTAGCTACAACTTAGCTAGAAGCCAATCTGGTCAGCAATGCCTCAGCATTTCAGAACAAAGCGCTCAAAGATTATGTGGCTGAGTCTTTGCTTTTCAATTTTGGAATTTAACACTTTTTTCATTAATTCATGAAACAAACTTGCAATTTGAAATGTTTTCCTCCCTTTTTTTCTTAAACCTTGCTTATACAATAACATCAAAAGACATAGCAAAAAGTATGAAAGACTGGTTAAAAAAGGAGTTTGTTAAAGATACACTGACTTTTTCTGTGAGTATTCCCTCCTTTTCCAACTGGTGTCCTAAATTCAACTTATTATTAAATAAAGTCTTTTATATTTTTTTTACATATTCTTAAAAATTTAAAAAATAAGAATTTTTAAAATGTCATCATTTTACTTGACAAATTACAATCAATATATCACTTGGTTCAATTTCTAAGAGAAAAGTTGCAAAGGTATAAAATTGGAATTATACCTTCAACCTAAGACATCCTTTTGACACAGAAATAAATGGCAATTATTAAGGCTGAGTAAGGCGACTAATTTGTTATTTTTTCATCCATGTTCAGTAACAGAACTTTCCTTCTAATTGTTAATCAAAATCAAGGCTTATCAAACAGGAATGTAGATATGAGACTTAAATTTAAAAACAAATGTTTTATAGTTTAGTATCTATTATCTTTCAGCAAAAAACATGTTCATGTGTGAAAGCAACTGTAGAGTTTACCTGGAATAAACAAGGTAAATATAGAGCTTTCAGAAATACAGACAAATCAAGAGAAAAGAAAAAAAAAGAAATTTTAAAAAGAAAATGAAAATACCCACGTTTCAAAGAAATTTTAATAGGAGAAAAAAATGGGGAAAAAAAAAGTGGAAGGTTTGTAGAAAAGAAAATAAACCAACAATTAGAAAAGTCGGAGATGGTATGTACCAAAAATAAAATAAAGAAAGAAACTAGAGTAGAATGGGGAAAATAACATCACTGGAATAAATTTAGAA
>VZRO01006409.1:426460-436775 GCA_013397915.1 Daphoenositta chrysoptera
AGAGAGAGAAAGAAGTAACATCTGTGTAGACCAGAATTCAATAGTATAATTACTCCTACCTAGGAAAAGAAAGAATAAATAGAAAAAGAACAGAAGAAACCAATGCAAAAGAGAGGGAAGGAGAAAGATAGAATTATAGAGTTGCTGAAGAAGATTTAAATGGTAATTAGAAGTAATTTGGCCTTTAATATGAATATATATAGGTACTGTAGTCATCTTTCCAGTCCATTAGTTTGATGATACCATTCCCTTGATGTTTCCTTTTGAATCTGAGATTTGTCTTTTTAGTATGATTCTGCTTTGCCTCCACTAGTCCTTTCCTTGTGGAACATTTCGTTGATAGTGATCTTCTATCTTCCCTTAATGAGGACTGATAGTTCCCCACTGACTAATTCGCCAGATGGTCACAAAATGTAAATTCCATCTGAGGTTTTTTCATGGTTCAGACATACTAATCTCACAAGGTCCCATCCACACTGATGTTTCTGTTTTTCTTTGGAAGGAATGTTCAGAGCTGAATTATAGCAATGTGCTTCTGTGGTTCCAGTTTACTTTTTGTATATTCTCTCCTTAGAACAAAAGATGTGGAGTTCCTTTTTAACATAACTGAATTACAGAATCACAGAACATTTGAAGTGGAAAAGCACACTTGGAGAGATCGTCAGGTTCTGCCCCCCCTCAGCCCAGTTCATAGGATGGTCAGCTGGTGCTGTGTTCATCTGGGTTTGAGTATCTTCAAGAATGTAGACTAGAGCGTCTGTGTACTCAACCTGTTCCAGAGTTTGGCCATTCTTAAAATAAAATGTTGTTTGTTTCTTTTTTTTTTTTTTTTCATATTTAACTAGAATATCCTGTCTTCCATTTTGTGCCCATTATTTATTGTCTTGTCACTGGATATCACTGAGGAAAGCCAGGGTTTGTGTTCTTCTCTCATTTCCAAAAGGCACTCTGCTAAGATTTGTGTGTGCTTTCTCTTCTCGAGGCTAAAAGATTTTAGGTCTCTCAGACTCACACATGTGGAAGATGGCCTAGTCCCTTAAACATCTTTGTGGCCCTCTCCTGGGCTTGCTTCAGTAGGTCCATGTCAATGACTCTATGATTGTGTGATTCTGTGTCTCCCTGGAGGTTCTGAAGATCCCAAAGACAGCCAAAGCACTCCAGTGCCCTGAATAGATGGGGAGGATCACCTCCCTTTATCTACCTTGTGATTGTTTTCTAACACAGTCCAGGATGCTGCCGGCCTTCTTTGCCGCAGGGTCGCATCACTGGCTCATGGTCAGCATGCTGACTGCCAGCACCCTAAGGTCCTCCTCGAAAAAAACTGCTTCCCAGCAGCTTTCCAGTCCGTCAGCCTGCAGTATGTATTGGTGTGTGGGGCTATTTGTCCCCAGTGCAGGACTTGGCATTTCTCTTCACTGAACTTCCAGAGGTTCCTGTTTAGTCCATTTCTCCAGTGTATTGAGATCCCGCCAAATGTCTTTGGGTTTAAAAAGCAGACTACCTTCTTCAATACTGAAATAAATTTGTTTTGTCTTAACTGCTTACATACTTCTTGAAACATGCAATCAATCTAACGATAAATTGCCATTCTCTGTAGCTCCTCTCTTTTTTAAAAAATGAACTTTCGCAAGGTGCCTTTGAGGCGCATCATAAGCTGAACACTGATTGATTTAATTCTAAAATTAATTAGTGAACAAAGTTTGAAAGAAAAAAAAAATCACCTTCTAGGCTATGAAAATCTTCTCAGACAGTTGTTTGATTGTATGGTAGGATGAAAAAATCTTTTAGAATGGTCTGGTCAGAAACCTGGAAATCTATTTTTATCTCTTCTATACTCCCTCCAGAGGAAACACACAATAGATGTAATTGAATCATTCTTGAAAATGGCATTGAGAAAAGTCAGCAGATCTGTCAGGACCTCATCAACTTAACTTAGAGATGATAATAATGTTAAAATAATGTTACGTTTTATTCCTCTAGTCACCACAGTAGTCATTATGTTGTGATGACAGGAGCTGCTGCTCACAGAAAATAACCACATAGGGATGGGAGAATATGAAATGAGAAACAAATATTTTAATTCTGTTTTCTTCTATACAGTGTGTGAACCAACATCAAATGGGAGGGAGAAACAGACGGCAGTGGTCAGAAAGGGAGAAATATTAATCAGGAAATAGAGTGGGTTGCCATTAAAAAATCATTTTCCAACCATTTTCACACAGTACAATTATATATCTATATATAGATATAGATATATAGATATATATCTATATATAGATATATAAAAATATTCAGAGTTTTACTTACAGGAGGTGACTGATACCTGTGATAATGGTTGTCACATAATCATTACCTTTTTAATGCTTTTTACTTTATTATGGGTCAACAGTTACCTCTTCAATGATAATCAAATAAACAAATAATCTGTGAAAGTATTTACTTTTTTCTAATCCTTTTCTCAGTAGAGCCTTCAGAAAATGTACTGAACATTTCAGGAAATACAAGCCTGTTTATTCAGAAAATGAGTAATAGAGTGAAAAGCTTTTTTACAAAATGGGAAAACTTTTCCTTCAAATTTTTCTTGCTTGAAGGAAGCAGGCTGAAAGAGAAGGTACAAATGTGTTCCTCATTTTACAGTAGAGACTGAACTGAAACAAAATAAAACAAAATACGTCCTAATATCTTCAGGGTTAATTCTGTTTAAAAGTGCTGTTCCATAAAAAAGTTAAAATTTAAGTAATCTTTTTTACAACCATAAGTTCATTTTTTAATAAATACTTAAATACAATTATGGTGTGGTCAACAGAAAAATAAGATATAGTGGTGTATTAATATATTTAAAGAACTGTTGAAAACATAAGCTAGTAATTAACAAAAGTAAGAAGATAAAAGATTTTCTTTAAAATTGTGTGCAACTTCTAAAATTAAAAAAAAGATGAATCCAAGAATATTTAAAAAACAACAGATCTAAACTTCAACCAAATCAGCTAATTTTGGACTATGCATAACGAATTTACATGTTCTTAAATGAGCAAAAATACGTTTTTTCTGATAAAATACTGGACAGTTTCTCTGGAAATACTACTACTTCATAAACCCTACTTCTTCTGAAACTTGGAAGTCATTGTGTAGTGAATACTCTTGACCCGATGTTCATATTTACACTATAAAACTTTACCATTTCTGCAACGTACAGAGGGACAAGTCCATAAGACATGGATTTCACTGAGCTGAGAACAGTTGGCTGACAGGTTGAGTCCAAAGGGTTCAGTGGGATTGCAGAAGACTGATGGGGTAATCCTGGTTTTACCTCCAAAATGGGGCCCAAGGAGGCTGGAGAGCAGCCCTGTGGAAAGAGATCTGAGCATCTGGGTTGATAGTTGTCAAGTGTTAAAATAAGTGTTAAAAGAAGTGTTAAAATAAGAAGTTAAATATGTAAAATATGTAAGATAGAGTCCAATCTTTAGTATCATATTTGGATAAGATTTTTAAATGTTGAAAAATTATGCTGATTACCTGTAACTCTACTCCTAAGCAGACAATTTATGGTAAGATGAGTAAAATATGAAATACTTCAGTCAAAGTATGTGGTGGAAATAGAAGTAGAAAGTGAATACTAGTGCATGGGCTCGTAAGACAAACACCATGAAATTAAAACTTTTTCCTCATTTATGTCATGTTTTCAACCATGTCAGCAGACATTGGAAAAAAAAATACATTCCTACGTCCTCAAGCAAGTTATTGTTAACCTGTAACATCGGGGGAATAATTAGTAATGTATCTTGACCCTTTTGTCATAACATCTTTCCTGCCTCTCTCAAAGATATTAGCCAATAAAATTTTCGTCATGCTTAAAAATAGTTTTCCATTTGTACAACCTTTATGAAAAAATTCAAATGAATTATGATCAAAAACAAATTTGATGTGTTATTCCTCATAAAGTATCATAAATGTAATGTTACCCCATTTTTTTTTTTTAAGCTTGTGTTTATTTCTAGGCAAATACATAAATTACTGAACATTCTTGTACTTGACTTCTTTACACTTTGAAAAAAATCTTTAAGAAATATTTTTTCTTGTTTGGTATGGTGTCTGCTTTTTTTTTTTTTTNTTTTTGTTTTTTTTTTTTTTTTTTTTTTTTTTAATCTTCCTCATTCCTCTTCCTCATAATCTGCAGCTGTTTTAAAATATTTTTCTTCTCCATTTAAGGAGAATAAAAGGACTTCAAATTTGCAAGTGGGAAAAAATGAGAAACTTCTCCCTCTTTCTCATGTCTACACATCATACATGGTGCTTAAGGGGTGAGTGAAGGAAGCAATAGCTAAGGCATCCTACTGCAAGGAACATATACAAATCACTGGGTCATTTGTCTACATAGTAGACCCAGAAATTGCTGCATTTCAAATTATTAATTGAAGCAGGAACTTCAGCCTTTTGCTCAAAGTTCATATTAACTCTTCAAAGTCATTAATTAATCTATTCCTTCATTTTCCAGGTTGAAGATGTTGCATAAACTGTCATCCCCTTATTTAAAACAATCAATATCCATTTTCTTTGGCTATGGTATTATTGAGTGGATTACTGGAATCCAAAGGATCCTTCATTAAAGTGAGTTTTTCATAACTTTTTATATTCATGACATAGGTCACACAAATAACTAGAAAGAGGATTTTTTTCCCAGTGACAGTATCTAATGTTTTTAACCTATAATGATCAAACTTAATTTCTTGCAATAAAATTAAAAAGAACAAAAACAATTAATAAAATAAGGGAATTACATACTAAATTCTTTCAGAAGACTAAAATCAATTCATCTCATTCAAAGCTAAATTTGGAAACACATTAAGTCACAATAATGAATTTGATTCATATCCCTTTGACCTCAATTTTAGATTTTGACTTCAAATGGTATTAAAAGACATGTATAACAACTACTAGATTCATGCTGTCACCTCCTGACACTACCAGAAGTAATTATCAAATTAAATGCATTGACTAGGCACTCAAAAGCTCCATAGTTATGTACATAACTACATTCTTATTAAATGAATCAAACTTTAGAAATAAAATAGAGGAGAGAAAAGTCATATTTGCATATTTTTCTTACCTAGTGATAACTCAAAACCAATGAAATTCTCCATCTCAGAAAACACAGTGAAACTGAAAAAGTTTCAGAGCAGGTCACCAAGGATGATTAAAGTTACGGAGCTGTTTTCACACAGAAAACAATGAAACTGAAACTCTTCAGCATAGGATGAGGTAATTAGAAGATATAACAGAGATCTACAAAATCATGAATGGCAACGGGAGTAACAAAGGATTGCTCATTCACGGTTTCTTCCAGGACTAGAAATCAGATGCCCACAGGCTTCACCTTAAGCAGCAGGCAGAAATAAGTAAAAAATAAACCCTTCTGCTAAGAAAAAAGGCACAGATCCCCATACCACATAACAGTTTAAAAATGGGAATATCCTAGGAAAGTTTTGTTATCCTGTTATATAGTTCTTGCACTTCATCTCTAGACCACCGCTCTCTGAGAGGTCACGAGCTGAATGAAGTTTTGTCTGACCCTCTATTACAAACTCTACATTCTTAGACCATACACACACATCTCTACGTTTTACCACAAATCTTTCCCTTTGGACACCATGTACATACATTCATATAATTATACATACATTAATCTCTTTAGATATGTATAAAAGCTGATAACAAAGCTATATTTTAAGACATAGCACAAAGTGCCTGACTTCAAAGCTGATTCCATAAGGAGAAACAGTGAAGCTATAAGACATTTCTACATGGTGGCGTAGAAAAACTTGCAGAAATCAACCTTATTATAAAGTTGTAGATGATAGATCTCCACATCTGAGACAGTCAAAGGAGAACTTATTTTAAAATGTTTTTTAATAGTCAGTGGAGCTTAGGACAGAATTCATTTTGTGTCTGCTTTGAGTTGAAATAATTCAGATATATTATTTCCTAAAAAGTCTCCCCTTTTTTTTTTTTTTTTTATTTGTGTCATTTCTTAACAGTATTGATTTGGTACACTCAAGTACATTTAAGAATCAAATCCTGCAATTTATTAAGAAAAAGAAAGCACACAAGGCAATGATTAAAAAGGAGTGCTGGGGAGGGAGAAGTTTAGTCAGATTTCCCTGGACTACTTAATGCAAAAGCAGAAAAAAGTTACAGAAAATGAAGAAGGTGGACAGACCCCTTCTATGGTACATTATACTCTCTATATTTTGACAGTGGATAATTATCTCACTTTTTGTCTTAGTCTTGAGAAAATTTGGTATTGCAATAAGCAAGAGACTTTTCTTGTCCACCAACAGCTCCTGAGCAGAGAAATTAAGTGTTTTTTTTCAATAAAGATGTACATTATACTATCATTATTTCAATTGCCATGCAATAAATACCTCACCTTTTGCAGACTAATGCTATGTAAGGGTTAAAGTAAAATACAATGAAAGTATCAATAAGGCACTTCCTTTTTCAAGGCAGGTTAGTGTTAACTAGCAATAGTTAATGTTTTTAACTATTTTTGAAATTATAACCCAGGTGTATATATAGGTACAGAGTGTATGTATATAAGTAAAAATTGCTAACTTGTTACCATTTTTACTGTGCTGTCAGAAAAAAATATAACAATTGTTTTCTCAAAGTTTCAAGAATAATATTAAATATTAAATATTTATTTTTCTCTCCTCCCTTGAGCCTCAAAAATAATTTCAATAGAATGGATTTATATCCTAAATTTACTGGATTAAGAATTTTGAAAATTACTAGAATATTTTAATGTAACACTCAGAAGAGACTCCTGTTGCACTGGTTACTATCATTCTCATGACATATTTTGCTAAAATACAGTGAAGACCTTTCCTTGTACTGATACATGGTCCTTAGTTACAGCTGCAGTCATAATTTAACCCATCAAAACTTATTCTCTGATTTTTTTCTTAATAAAAAATTGAATACAGAGAGAAATAGAGAATTTGCTTCTCCAGTAAACCCCTCTCTTGCTACATATGTATTGATGTATCACAACTAAAAAAGAACTTGATTGAATTGCTGTTTTCTAAAGGCTTACTTTCCACTCTCACTGCACATTCTGACATAGAAATCAATGATGTAAACTCGGATAACTGCAACCAGATGATATTGCATCTTCTCTGTCATTTTCAGTTTATTGAAGAAATTTCTTAAAAATGTCAAAGTGAACTAACAAAATGGCTAACAAGTGAAAATTTGTTAGAATGTTAGTTACTAGATGTTTTCCATTGAATTGTTTAATCAGTTCATTTTACAGAGGAGAAGTTTCATTCTGTGGTGAATTTTTTAGGTGGACAGATGTAAACAACATTTTTAGTGATACATGGACTAAAGTAATGAAGGGCCTTCAGACACACAAAAATAATATAGGAGAACATACATCACAGAAATTATGTCTGACATTTAAAAGCACAGCTTTTCTTCAGCTTCCACAGCAGCTAGTTTCCATGAAATGCATGCATCACTTTTTACCATTTCCTAGGAGCCCCGCATCTGCCACCCTCCGGTTGACATTTTCCCAGTTTTCTAAATGATGATTTAGTAAAAACTCATTAAGGAAAGCCATAGTAAATATAATATGCAAATAAAGACGTTCTTAAAGCTGCTGCTATGGTTTTTGTCCATTGCTTTCTCCACTGAACCAAATCATCTGGAAAAAAAAAAAGGTACTCTGCTTTTGTGTTTTGTTCCCCCTTCATTCCTAGTAGACAGGGAATTGAAGCACTCTGAAGTCTTTTGCATCCTGTAGCATATTATGTCCTAGATGGAAACAGGACCAGGATTCACAATCCCAGAAAATGTTCTCTCCAAAATCAGCTGAAAGAGTTGCAGTCTGTTGACAATCCATACCAAATGCAGTCCCACAGCTCAGGAAATGTCCCATTTTGTTACAAGAGGAGTTGAATTTCTAAAGCTCAGCATTGAATTTAGTTCTTTCAGGTTTCAGCTACAATAATGTGCCACTTGACAAAGAACCTTATTGGATAAGCATGGCTCGATAGCTGTCACTTGCCATTTTCATTCCTTAAAACTTTCGATGTAGGCAGTGGTGCTCAGCATTCTTCACTGTTTTTCCTTCCTTTCTGCTCTATTTTTCCGAAAGAGATGGAATCTAAAACAGGAGCCAACTCTCTAAAGCAGCAAAAACCTGAACTTATTTATCATTATTTTTAAACTACAGACTTTTTAGTTTTACCTTATTACCACAGTACTTCCAAAATTAATTAGGTCTGACCACTGCTAATCATTAACTGCTTAAAGCTAATACTGTTAAGTTTTTTAATAGGTGTAGACAATATAAATAACTCAAAAGAATATAGATTAAAGATACAAGAATATATCTTACTACACTCTTCACTGAAAAAGAACTATTCCCTTCATGAAGCAATGGATGACTCATCAAAATGTGTGTATGTGCATCAGGTATGAAAAAGGTGGTCATCCAAAGAAACTAGGATAACCAAAGAAAACCAACACTGGGAAAAACTGTCCCTAAGTAAAGGCAGGATACATTCAGGATGATGGGAATTTTAAAAAAGCCTTTAAAGTCAATTGTCATCTTCAATTGTTTTAAGACAATGTAAAAATGGTGTCTGATTGAAAGCAGAGTTTTTTAAACTTTATGTAAGTGGAACTATTTTTCTCTAAGAATGTGACCCCAGAAGCTTTGTAATAAGGAGCAGGCAGCACAAGTAGCAGCACTATTCCCAAGAAAGGCATGATGATACCAGCTGACATCAGTAAAAACTGAAGGTAAGGCAATGGGCCAGATCTTCTGCATGTATTAGAGCTGCTGATTGTTCTTCATGCAGACATAAGTAAATTTCCTTTAGCATTAACAAAGACAATTTCAAAGCAAAAAATTTCTCCAGGTTTCAACTAGATATTAAAAACTGTTTCATTTTTGTTGTTGCTGTTTTGGGGTTTTGGGTTTGTTTGTTTGTTTGAAATGAGAGTTTCTAGTCTCAAAAAAATGGTTGCTGCCTAATTTCTGGAAGTCCGTGGGCTCTAGCATAAACAGACCCAGGTTGAAAAGAAAGCTACAACTGGCGTGTATATAGATTCCTAGCATATGGCAATGACACACATATAGTTTTAAGCTTCACAATATAAATGTGTAATACAACTATTTCATTATGCAGTTTACTATTCCTACTTTAACTGGATTTTGCACATTGTCGTAACCACTTCACAAATAACATTGGAGCTTAGTATCAAAGAACTAATGGGATCTATATTCCATAATTTAGGCTTTTAAGCATGTTCTGACACATAGTCTCTGTCCTCCCCCTCCCCAGGAAATATACTCAACCATTATCAAGAACATAGTAATGTTCAAAATACTAACAAAGTATGGTAAGACAACTCAATAGGTGATTTATTTTATGTCTCTGCAGAATTAAATATTTACAGACAAAGTCAAGTGACTTAAACTTTCTGGGAAGGTATTCAAGCCCTAGATCACATATCTGCCTTAAAGGACTACTGTGACAGAAGAAACCACTCCAAAAGAACATTATAGTTTTGTTGCCTTCTTCATGCACATCACCAAAATGTAATTTTGGTTGTAGAACTTATTTTTTAATTAAAGAGAAAGAATAAGAAAGTATAAATCAGCTATACATAAAACAAGATAGGCATACATCCATGAACAGGACAAACCAGTCCTGACAACAAAGAACCTGTTTTGTAAGCAATATAAAATGAACAAAGCTGTAACAAGCTGTCAGACTACAGCTATGACTGCAAATGTACAGTCTTATTTTATCCTGTGATCAGAGACTGTGTCTCCCCTTGGGACTAGTGCACTAGATACTTGCCAGTGGAAGGTATTTGAAAGATGCTTCTAGTGTCTTAGAGAAGGTAATTAGTCTCTATGAATTAAACACAATCTAAAATTAATGTAAATCATTTTGACACTCAAGTACCTTACTGCTTAGGTGTGGAAAATAGTGTTGATTTTTCTTTCTCAATAATGAGTGTCCTATAATGATATACAAGCATTTTTGAAACCTCTCATCTCAGCCCGTAATTAATACCTTTGTATTTATTTTTTTATTTTGTGTTCTATATGTTTTTCTATTCTTTCCTTTTTACCCACATTGGGCAGGTATGGTGTTACCTTTGGTTCTCCTGCTTCAGTTCATGTTTGATGTGATTATATTCAAGACCAGTCTTGCTGTCAGTAACTTCATTTGACATTTTTCTAATCTGGATGCTGCTATGTAAACTCAGTTTATTCTCACTTCCAAAAAAAAAA
>VZRO01006410.1:0-72582 GCA_013397915.1 Daphoenositta chrysoptera
TTGATAGTCAGGAGAGCTGATAATTTCCTGCAGTAGGTTTTCCTTTTTTATCTTGCAGCAAGGCCCAGTTCTGAAAGAAATCAAGGACGTGCATAATCAAAATTGCTCAGCACAGTCCTGTTTACTCTCACTTATGTCATCAGGGATATTATTTGAAAGATAAAATTTGAAAAGTCAGACAAGTTTCTCCAAAAACATGCTTAAATTTAAGAATGCTTAAGGCCATGTTTTGATTTATACTTAAATTTGTCATTATTCTTCAAAAGCTTTAGTTCTGCACACTTTTATTATGCTGCCACTTTTTTTTTTTTTTTTTTTCCTTTTTGCTTTTTAATCAGCTTCTAAGAGACAATCTATGAAAGATGTTAGTTGAAGAGTCATTTCTGGTAACTACTGATAGTAGGATGTCTCCTGTTGATACTGGGAGATATTCAACGCCTTTCTAGAATTGGTTTTTCCAACATCTTTGGAAGCATTTTTATAAATAATAGTAATATTAAAGGCTATTTCAACCTTACATCAGCATTTTGACACATGATGTTTAATATCAGCCACAACAAGACTAAAAGGGAAACACTTTTAATTCAGATAGCTATTTCCAGGAGAATCACTCCATACCAGACACAGCAACTTTTACCTCACTTATTAAATCCATTGCTAATGCTGTGAGATTACACAGATTAGATTTTCCATAGCTGTCAGTACAGAATAGTCTGCACAGGACCTTCTTGCCTAACAGAAGAATTTAAATTCCATTAATAGCAATGACAGCACTGTAGCTGAAAGAAAGTAGGTTTGTCTGATATTTTGTCTAAAATAGTCAGGGTAATTGATGATGAGAGAGAGAGAAGGAGAGAGGGACAGAGAGAGAACACCCATTATCTCAGTGATTGATATAGGCCTTTTTCTAATTACATCAGCCCTTTCCAGTGGAGACAGGTCATGGTACTTATAGATCTGCAGCTACAGGTTTAAGACTATTTGACAAATAACCATAATTTAAAATACAATTATTGAAAAGATAAGATGGATGCTGTACAACTTTTTCTGCACATGTAGGATAGCAAAGGAAGAATGGAAACTTTTCCACAGTTGTGAATATGACAGGATTATCTTTAGAGCTCTGTTTCACCGCCATTAGAGAGGGGGAGATTTAAGTATTTTGTAGTTGAGAGGATTTCCCCAGAGTTATGTGAGGTGAGTGAATGTGATCCAAATAATAAGAATATAAAGATGAAATGCATGTGACTCCTTATTCTTTATTACAGGTCATTGCAAGGCAAGGCAAGGTTCCTAGGGACATGAGTTTATAGCTAGAACTTCCCAAAGTGAATGTAGAACTACAGCAAGCCAAACATTTCATCAGTGTCATCAAGAGTGATGTAATGAATGAAAATCTGGAACCTTTTAAAGGGTGGAGACTGATACACAAAAATGTTATGACCTCTTATATTTGAGATTTTTGTATTCAGAAGCTTTTAAAAAAAAGGATCTCTCAAAAATTTGGATTCTAAAGTTCTTCAAAAAATCTCTCTTGTTATAAAATAAAAACAGATCTCTTTCCTAATAATTATCATATAAATAAAAAAAGACAGATTATATTATAAACTGATAAACACCCATAAATCTGGTTATAACCTGGGAACAGTCCATGAAGGGAATACTGGATGACACAAAGGAGAACATGGTCAGCAAGAGAGTCACATCTCCCACTAACAGTATGCTATTAGCTCTCAGCTGAGGTAGATTTTCCACTTTGAACCTCACTCTTCAAGATAGGTGTGAATTAGTTTGGGGGACCAAAGGACTATTAATCATTCCCAACCAGGAAAGACTGAAATAGATGGAGCTGTTTAACTTAAGGGAAAGAAGACTGGATAGAGGCTATGTAAATACTCTCAACACATCTGCTGCTACAGAAGGAAGAAAAATCCTCATTTATGTGCCTATGGAGAATAAAAAACCTGAGGTTAAATGGAAGAAGGAATGATTCAGGAATATACATGGAGAAAGCTTTTAAGAAGAAGTATAAAACGCTGAAATAAACTCCCTGAGGTTATTGTGGAGTTCTCCTTACACATCTCAAAGAACAGGTTAGACAACATCTGTCAGGAATAGCATTCGTACGGTTCGTCCTGCCCTGGGGAACAACTAGGGACTTGACAAAGTGTTGAGTTCCTTCCAGGGTTTATTTTTGTGACTAAAATAAGCAAACAAAATACTTCCTAGAATAAGGTTATTTAGGTTTGAAATTCGTGAGCTAAAATTCAAATGATGACAGGTATTATTTAATTTCCTTGACAAAACCTCTCAGAGTTTTCGCAGAAATTTCTGGTTATGTTGCTTCTATGAACTATGTTTAAAGATAATAAAAGTATCAAACACAGTAGATACAAAAAGATCATGTTCTTGCTGTGAATTTCTGGTTGCAAATCCATGTGTTATCCTTAAATCTTAATTTTTTGGTTTTCAAGAAGAACTACCAACAGAAATGTTGTTTAAAGCATATTATTTATTTATTGTTTGTTTGTAGGAAAAAAAACCCAGTAATTTTCACTTCCTCTTAATCCCTTTCCCCTTTTGTCTTAAAGTAATGTGTGAGTATTTATTATAGCTTGGATAATTTGGTTTTATTTTTTCTGTGTGTTTTTGTTAAGGAATTGAAAAATATAAATGAAGATCCTGACAACTTTTTCCGAAAGCTTGCAAGTATTTCTCATGAAAGTATTTCTTGGCTTTAATAGTTCTTTTTCCCATACAGAATCAGAATCAGAGAACTAGACAATGATTTCCTTGGATTGGAAGGGACCTTAAACATCATCTAGTTGAAACTCCCCTGCTGTGTACCGGGGCACCTTCCACTAAACCAGGTTGCTCAGAGCCCCATCCAGCCCGGCCTTGAATAGTTCCAGGGATTGGATCCACAGCTTCTCTGGGAAACCTATTCCAGTACCTTACTTCCCTCACAGTAAAGATTTTCATCCTTATATCTTATCTAAACTTTTTTTATCTAACCCTCTGTCAGTTTGAAGCCATTCCCTTTTGTCCTGTCACTACATATTTTTGTAAATAGTCTTTTCCCATCATTTGTGTAGGCTCCTTCAGGTACTGGAAGGCCACAATTATTTTACCCCAAAGCCATCTCTTTTCCAGCTGAACAATCCCAGTTCTCTCAGCCTTTCCTCATAGAAGAGTTGTTCCCTAATCATCTTCATGGACTCCTCTGGACTCATTTCAACAGGTCCATGTCCTCCCTGGGGAGGTGCTGGGGACCCCAGGGCACTCAGACATTCTGCTGTGTCGTGTTTTGCAATACACAGTTCAAAGTCAGCTTCTGAAGTAAATGGAATAAATATCTATTGGCCACGCTATGATTGTAGCCTTCACTATATCTGAATGTGAGTATGGTGCAGAACTCAGGGTGAGATTTATTGGCTTGACTTCCAAAAAGTTTCAAAGTAGACAATGGACACTAATAAAATCAACCCACTGGACTAAACCTAGTGGCTTTTAAAGACAGCTTGAGTATCTAAAGTGCAGGACACTGGGAAAGGCTTAAGGAAGGATTTACCCTTCCAGTGCCACAGCAGAAGGCCAAAAAAATGCTCCAGGGTTCTTAACATGAGAATCACACCTTGATTGCTCACTCCTCCCTGAGGCAGCTCTGCAATTCTCTCTGTGCCACACACATTCACAACACAAAGCAGTCATGAAAGCTTGGTCAGCTGGGGTTTTTTCTTGCATCAGTGAACACGTAGTGGAATTAATAAAGCCGATTAGCCACAGCTCACAGACTGATATTGTACAGCTAATTTTTAAGTCACAGCCTGGAAGCGTCTTATTTTGAAGATGTGGACAGATCCTCAAACCTCAAGGCTGAAATTGCTCCTTTTTCTAATTAATCTTCAGGAAAAGAATGGACTTCAAATTCCACCACTGAACTTAGGTGAATTGTGAGATTACAACAGCACAGACCAGGAAGAAAAAAATGTTCCTATTTCATGAGAAAAGCAGGGAGCCACCTCCTGTAGAGAAATTCCCCACAAAACAACCTGCTCAATTCTGCTTTTGGCATATATGTATATATATGTAATTAGAAAATGATAATGAACTCTTCCTGCCCATTCCAATGAATCAAATCCAAACACTCTGTTTAGGTCCAGGTTCTATTAACTATTTTTTAATCAGTTTAAACTTCTCAGTCTGCAAAAGGAATGCTCATTAACACATTTTGCTCTTACTGGTAACTAGGAGCAGTCTAAAGATCTAGATTGTACTGAGGAATCTTCACAGTGCATCCTGCATCCTCTTGCCTCTATACTTTGTCTTTTCCCTTCTAAGAGAGAAAAAAAAAACCCGAAAACAAACCGATAAAGAACAAACCAGAAGGAATTTAGAAAGAAAACAAGTAATTAAACCAGTAGCAGATTTGTGGAATGGAACTGAACTGAAAAAAAAAAAAGAAATTGAAGCCAGAGCCATAGCAATTTGAATCTGCCTGCTTCAAATCATAGGACCTATGACACACTCTATCGTGCAAAATAGATGGATTTTGAAAAAGCACAGGTTTTCTATGATGTCCATTAATTTCATGGTTTGTTGTTATTTTAAATGTAGGATTAAATGTTCAGAAAGAGGATAAATAAAGACTAAGAAGCATTGGTAAGAGGATAGCCTAAAAGTATCATCTTACTAATGAGAAAGAAGAAATATTTCATTCAAGATGAAGAGCAGCAGGGAGAGGGGGGGGAAGATTAAAAGTCTGTTCTGTTCATTTGTTTGTTTTCCAAAGAAAATGATGTAAACATCATTATTTAAGTATTTAAAGCTTCTCAGGAAGGAAGATCTAAGCAGTATATTTTCAAAAGGAAATGATGCATCCTTCCAATATTTAACTCTCACCTTGATGTACATCTCACCAGGTTCAATGATTACAAGCATTGATACAACTTGGAGTGAATGCATGTTAAAACTAATGAAGCAGAAGTGCTCAAACAAACACTCTCTTTTTATTGGCCAAAAATGCTCATACAGGGACTCTGTGCTTTTGAAATCTGGCCTTCCCATTGGCTCACATGATATTGCTTCTGAAGCATTTCTGTTCTGTCATGACTCAGTGATGTCCTAAACACATATCAGAGCTTCCTAAGCAGGATCAGGGATGACTCCCTTCACCCACAAGGAAGTATGGACTTGAGTGTGAAATTCTAAGGCTTGCAAATATGAGTTATGCTGGTGGCAATTCCTAGCATTTTAGTGCTTCATTTTAATCCCTTTAAAAAGCTTTCATATTCTATCTTCCTCTATTAGACATATGCCACACTTCACCCAGTTCCAAAGAGGATTATGATTATACAAATCAATCCAAAGAATGCTGCCCAAACAGGGATCTCTGAATTTTTTATTCTACCCCTATGCACTTTGTCACACTGGGATTCCCAGACTGCATTTCACTAGGAGGAAGCAATAAATTTTTCCCAGTTGCATTTATTTGCAACTCATTCTTGGGAAAAATACCAGCCTTGACCCAAGACTGACCCTGGAACAGCACAGGAGAAAAAAAAAAAAAAAAAAAAAAAAAAAAACCAACAAAAAACAACAAAAACAAAAAAAAANCAAACCAAACCAAAAAATGAATGTTGGAGTAAAGACAAAGCTTATACTCTCCAACTGACACAATGCATAACACACAAAATTGGAATTCAAGAATTCAGACCATTGTGTCACTTGTGACACATCTGTCATCTGCATTGAGACATTCAAAGGACCTGAATGAAACCCTTAACCTGATTTATTTTTACCTGTTTCAGTGCTCTTTAGAATAGAATAGATGTTTAAAAACAAATGGGCATCTTTGGGCAGCGTATTTCATTGCAGCAGTTCAGAACAATATTCATGAGAGGAGGTCTCAAGGGTTACAGTCTATTTCAGTTTTGTCACTGTGTCACTCATGGAGCCCTGACAACAAAGGGTGGTCCACGTATATATGTGAACATATATATACACACAGAAAGGAAAAAAAAAACCACATCAAGTACTAGCAGCTCAGATACCTCTTTCTTATTTGATGTCTAAAACATATTTTGGATGTGAATGAACACAGTGCAAAAAATGGTCCACAGAATTTTAGCTCTATAACTAAAGTAAGTAAGTTTAAGATAAATTTTATTTGGCATTTTAGGTGGCTAGGTGTGGTTTTGAATCGGGAAGAAAAGGAAATAAAAAAAGAAGTTTGAGAAATTATGATCTAGCCTGGATTATCAACACAATAAAAGAAAAGGAAATTGAACTTGGATTTGGGGATCATGGACTTGGCTTGTCCCAAGAGCTACCAACTGTCACCATCACTCAGGGAATTGTATAATTCCTTGATATATCAGAACTATTATTTTCCTCTGGCCAGCCTGCTTGAAGGAAAGGGAGCAGTATGCAAAGTATTATTGTTCTTACACATTCCTCAACAAAGAAAAGCTTTGAAATCCTCCAAACAACTTGTCTTTGCTGCCTGGGGACTTGTTTTGCACTGGTCAGTAACTTCTCATTATAGACAAAAGATCAATCAGTTTTTAAAATTTATTTCCATTTAGTTCCTTTTAAAAAGAAGGGAGACATTCTTGGTTACTGTGGGGGGAAGAAGAAGCCACACATCCATATATTCATTCCCAAAATGCTTAATATTTAAGGACTTCAATAAATGATAATGATTAAGGGCAAAGGACACCTTCTCAGGAGAGGGCTTTAGTGTGAATATGAAGCCCAGCTTCCAAAAGAGTCTATTTGACTACTTGAATAGAGATTTTGATGTTAATTTTATCTCTAAAAGGTACAAATTTTACTCCCTCTATTTGAAATTGGATACTTCAAAGATTACATGACAGAATAAGGAAGTCTTTGGCAAAGGCAAAAAGAACAAGAAAAGCTGGCTATGAAATGAATATGGAATATTGGCCTTTATCTAAAAAGTATCTTATTGGGGTTTTCATGCTGTTGTTCACGCATACCCATCTATAACTGACAACACATTTAAATCAAGGTGATTTAAATCGTTATCAAGATGATTTGGAGCAGAGAAATCTATTCATTTAGGTCCACATGTTTGCTTAACTGGCAAACATGTTGTCCTCTGAAAATAAATCATTAGACCCATGTTTTACTAAACTGCATTGCTTTCTCACTTGAACCTTTTAAATAAAAGTGAAAACTAGAACCTTATAACACTGCATAATACCATTTACTTTTCAAATTTATGACTTCTGTAGAAATCACTATCTGATTTTTATGCATCTTGTAAATGTTCCAATATCCAAAAGTTTTAAAACCTAGAAAAATCACTCAGTAATTTTGCTCCTTTTTCCTTCAGAATAAGTATGTTGCTCTTTAAAATCCATTGTATAACCAAAAAAAGGATTAGGAATGAAGCCTGGCAAGACACTATTTGTCCTCATTCCTTTCTTTTAAATTACTTTTGTGTGAAAGACAGAAATGACAACACAGAATAAAGAACTTCTCTTTTATTTACTGAATAGACACAACAATGTAACTTCAAAAGCATCTTTGAAAAGGCTAAAATATTCGTTGACAAGAGGATTTGGATAAAGATTCTGATCTCATTTTTGCAAGAATAAATGTAAATTCAGCACCTTCGGTGTACAGCAAATTATATCACAAAGTGTCCCCCAATACTGCAGCAGTCATCTGCTCTTGAAAGAGAAAACAGCCACAGGGATTTCAAAGTATCCAGGGTGGATTTTCAAGAAAAACAGTTCCCACAGAAGCTCGTTTTCAAATCTTGAAACAAACCTTAATTCTGAGGTGAAAACCATAGGATAAAATATTCATAAACAAAAGTGTATGTTTATGTAGAGCTAAAATTAGATTATTATGGCTATATAAATGCATATGTATACTTTCATCATTGCTATAACTGCTCAGAATTTCCTAATAGAGGACTGAGATCAAAATAGACAATGAGTTTCACAAGATCATGTCAAATTTGGCTTCTGCCTTAAAAAGTCCATGAAATTTCAAACAAGTGAAACTAAACAAGTTCCAGGGGACCTAAATTGTCAAAACGCATGGGTCCAATCCCTTCTGGAGTAGCTGGTACCTTTTTCAGTACCTCTGTGACGTTTAAAACTGTTCACCTGCCCTGAATTTCCTTTCAAATCTGTAGTTCTGATGATCCTGACAGTGAGAAAGTTTGCAAGGGCTTTCTTTGCTCCCAGATCTCCATTTTCCCACTTATCCTTCACCCCTTTAATGAAAAAAAAAAACAAAACAAAACAAAAAAAAACAACCAAAAACAAAACCATCAAGGAAGGTTAGAGGAACTCTAGTCCCAGTCATAACAGTTTAGACCAGGATTAAAAACAAGCCAAACCCTCAAAATACCTCTTGAACAAGAAGAGAGAACAGCTCTTCACCACTGCAAGAGTATTCATTCATCCTGTTCCAAATGCTGGACACAGCTGATCCCATCTGGAGCGTGTTCTCCCTGGAAGGAGGGAGGAGTGGCCCAGAACAATTGGAAGAGACTGACCACTGACCCATCCCAACTTTTCTAGGTTTTCCTGGGTTCTTTCGAGTCCATATCTATTAAAATGAGGGAAAATGAGTGATTTGTGCAGTAATAGAGAGGGGCTGAGTCACAGATGCTCTGCAGTGCTGCTGTTTAGCAGCTGACACAGATGTATGCCTTGCTAAAGGGGGGAAGTTCACTTTCGGGGATGCAATCAGTCATATTTCATGACCCTAATTATGCTTAGAATCATGATCATATCATGCAATATTCAGATTAGACAAAAGATATGAGATCATGATTCTCTGCTAAGTTGCTCTGCTTTAGGTCTGGTAAGTGTCTTCTAATTAACACTTGTCTCCATGAAAGGAAAATGAGGTCCATACTTATTCATCTAGCTAGATTAGTTTACATTTTCTTAGATTAGGTGAAATTGTCTAATGCATATGTAAGAGCTACGAGTAGAGGGCCACAGCAATACTAACATATTACTGCTAATAAATCCTCTTCTATACTTAAACAAATTAAGCTCTCATCAGCTGGTACATAATAGTTCCATTGTCATTGACTTAAAAATAAAATGACCTGATAGCAAGGAGACACTTTTGCTAGTGCCATTATCTGCTCCTGAAAAATGTGAATTACTTGCAGGCAGCAGAGGGTTCCACTTGCAATTAAATTAGCACTAGTGGACATTTCACCCACATCCAGAGAGATCGCTGGAGAGGGGAAAAAGACAGATTCTAATTTATCACAAGCTACTAGTTCTTTGTGAAAGAGACAGGTTTAAGCTATTCTTGTCCATTTTCTGAAACCCACAGGAGCTTGAAAATTATCTGATAATCTAACGGAATGATTTATAACTCCCTTTTGGCCCCACACAAGGATTTGCCCCCAACAATTAATCTTCCTGGATATAATTGGAGTTAAAATTAAAACTACATTACTCCTCAATTCATTGGGATGAACTTGGCATGGACTTTTGTAACAGCTTCAGGTAACATAACCATTAACAATTGCAAATGATACCAAGTTTGGCTGGCCAAAAATCAAAATGAGGGAGGGAAAATTAGCACAAATAACAACCTTTTATCAAGACATCAATACCTTCCAGCTGCTCATTTCTATGGTACCAAATTGCTGCAGTAGCAATTACCTGATATTGGTAAATGAAGCAATTCTTAAGCCCCAGAGGTATAAAACACAGTGTAACTCAAAAAAAATCACTAGAAAAAGTAAATTTCTGGTCCCCATTCAAACCTAAGGAAGAATCAATAAGACTTAACACGGATTAGCAGAGAGACCCAGGCCTGGTCACAGGCCACAGGGGACCCTTTCGGGTGCAAAAGGAAACAGCTTTTTTTGGCCAATGGCCTGACTGCCCATTTGCAGAGGAGAAGCACAAAATATCTCTTTTCATGAAAGCCATCAGACCCCTTGTGTGTTTTGCAAAGGAGATTTCACTGCAGAAAGCACAAACCACCATAGCAGGGTTAACATAGCAGCTGAAACAGCACCTTCAAAAGGGAAACTGCTTTTCTTCCCTTGGCAGTGTCTTGTGAGAAAACCCATCCCAAAGTTTCATTGATAAATTTTGTTGCTTAGGTCATTGGGTATAATTTTCCTCCTTTTCTTTGTGGGGGTTTCTCAATTAAGATACCAAAGACAGACTTTTTCTGCCAAACTAGTGTCATTCAGTGTCATTTTAGATGCTATGAAAGACATTCCTGACCCCTTGATGCAGTCCCAGAAGGACTCAGGTACCCTAGAGAACTGTTACCGAAGCTAGAGGTCTCAGGCAGGTATTTTGGAAGTCTGGCATACATCAGTCTACAGACTGGGACTAAGGTCACTAATGTTCACATTTCAGCCATGTCAGTCAGAGTATTTATGGCAGATTAGCCAGAAAAGGAAAACATTAGGTTGACTTTCTGGAGAAATGTTACTTCCAAGACAGACAAAAAGTGTTAGCATTTACTCTGTTAGCATTTACTCTGAAACCTTACTTGCCTCATTTTGCTTACTAGGCAAATGGAGTTAAAAAAATCCTTAACATCAGTGAGCTCCTGGGATATGTGACAACCAGAACCAAATTTATACTGGTATAGATGGAGCTTTCTTCACTCAGACTGGTTCATGGCACGTCCAAAATGGTTTGGTGTGGGAAGGTTGGGCTATTCCATTCCGTGCCAGCTGGGGAAAGTGAATATCCTGTTACATTTGTGTAGCACAACACGACATGGGGCAGAAATAGCAGCTGCAGCTCTGGAAGCTGCAGAGCCATTCCCTCTGGGAGCATCCAATGTGATCAGAAATATTTTTTGTAGAACATAGGGGTGTCTGTACGGTGCTGTGCTGGGTGTTGTAGACTTCTGAAAGCCCCATTTCCCATCAGTCAGGGGCAGAGCAGAGCATTCCCTGCATCTTCACCAGGCTGTAGATAACACACTCTTTTATGGGTGTTTTTAATTTTCTTCTGCTTCCATTGCTTGGCTTTGCAGTTTTGTTAATCTTCCCCCCGCCCCTCCCCATGCTACCCGTTACCCTACACATTTAGAACCGTCCTGAGGTTTCAGGTGAGCCATAATCACATTTTCCTTAGGGTATGTATTTTCAGTACAGGACACAATTCAGGAGGAATAGACTGCTAAATGAACGCTCTGTTGACATTACATCTTCTGTTTCATGCCAACACAACACAAACTCCCACTGTGTAGTTTGAGCTGCATCCAAGCCCTGAAGATTAGAAATTCCAGGTGTAAGAGTATCAGGGATGAAGGACTTCAGATTTACAATAAAATTTCACATCAATTTTTGTCAATCTTCATGCAGCTCAATTATCACCAGCAAGCACTCTATTTTTGAGAAGCATGAGAGGATTTACAGGTCCATAACAACAGGAGCAGGACTCAATTTGGAAAATAAACAAGGGCACTGTTAACAAAAATCCTCTTTGAGGCTGGCACTCAGCTTTATGAACACAAAAGGCTAATCCTTAAAATACAGAGGTAGCCTTATGAATACTTTCTTACTGGTAACCTTGCTGTGGACAACAGTTCTCTCTTACAGAACCTGTCACCATTAAGAACAGCTCTCTTATGTTCTCCAAAATAAGAGACACAAAAAACTAAATGGCAGTAAAATTGCTCTTTTACCCAAAGAAATATGTTGCAGGAAGCTGAAGTGCAGCAGCAGTGGGAGCTTTTGCTGATTTGCTCTGCATTATAATATGAACACTACCAACAAATAGTGACATTGTCAGAACATTAATAAAAAATACATAAATAAGAATTAACTCATCCTGGATCACAGGGCTCAGACACCCAGACCAAGCTCCCTTCCCTTGATTTGAGTGCTGTACATGTCTGTAATAAGAAGGAGACACATAGAGGTCAAAACATTACAAGCCAAGAAGGTAAAATGGACCAATATTCCTACTTTCTTTTAAAAGTGGAGAATAAGAAGACGGCAATTTTTAACAGTCAAGCCTGCAAAACAGATTTGTGCAAACTGTGTCCAGAGCAGCATATAAGTTATTTGTAAAGGTCACACATGAAACTCCAGGCAGGCTTAGCAAGGAAGCTCAGCTCTGTTGAAGATATTATTTGGTCCCTTAAAGAGCACTGGAGCATTTTGGTTCCCTTCGCTGAACTTTCTGCTGGTTATCATCTGGGGAGAGGAATGGAGTGGGTTGGCTCTACTGAAAGTTTGTTTTCTGGAGAGGGCAGTACCAGAAATGTCCATCGGAGGTCAGAAGACAGCCCTTGATCCTCCAACACACCTGAAGAATGGTGATCCTTGCCAAATCCTGAATAGCTTTCAAATTGGAAAAGCTCCTGAGGTAAATAAGATGTACCTTTGCTGAGAAGAGGAAATGAACTGAGGAAGATTCTGCCTCAATGTGTTGCCATTTGGGCGTTTTCCCCTTTCACTGCTCTAACAACGAAGGATTGTAGTGAAGCTTTACCAAATAATGAAGACATATGACATAAGGGAATGAAAACTGCTCAAATTGTCAACACATTTTGTTCTGCTGCTCAGTGTAAATCTTTTCTTTGCAGATGCAGATGTTATTCATTATGTTGTAGATAAATTCAGAAATGTGGTTTACACTGATTTAGCATTGTACTTAATTGGTTTTAAATCTAATGCACTGCAATAAGCCTTAAGTGCTACTTTGCTGTGAAATTTAAAAGTGAGCAGTACTGTAATTTTGCTTTGGTAGGATTTCTCTGGAAGCAAATATGCTTCAATTCAACAGCCTCTCACTGGGAATAAAACAACAAAAAATCCACTTAAAATGTAGCTTTCTTAATTGACCTCGGTTTTAAAAACTCACATTTGAGGGCTGTGTTATTAGTGGGGTTATATCTAAGAGAGAGATACAATGGCAAATCTCAAATCGTGGCACTTAGCCTTTAGCTCCTTATAATGCAAAAATGCTTCAGACTATCAGCGAGTGACAGCTGGTGAGCCAGAGCAGAGCATGTTCTGGAAGCACAAAGGAAAGCAACACAAAATGCTGCTGATGTTTTGAAAACCTGAATATCATACCTAAAACTCCTGCTGGTTACACCTGGACTGTAAGCATGAGTAATAACAATAGATAGTCTTAAACTGGACTAGATGGAACTAAATGATCTTTAAGGTCCTTTTCAACCACGCCATTCTTTAATTCTAAATGAGGGCCGAGATATTTTGCAGGTTGGATTTATGTGCTATCACTTCTTCTGAATCCAACCCACAGAATAAATTTTCCGTGCAGTTGAAATGTCAAGGATATTTATTTTAAATGCTATTTGTCAGAGAATAACTGTCCTGAGGATGTGGCATATAGGTACCAAACATCCTAATACAGCAGCCCAAATATTAGTCTGCATCTCTCTTCCTGAAATTCTCGTCTCTCATTTTCAGCCCAGATGTTGAGGACTTTGATAAACTGTCTTTCTAAATTAACCTGTCTGCATAATCTACCTCCTAAATGAAAACTAGAACATTTTCCCCTTTTAAAGAAACATATTGGCTCTTCTATTTTCAAATTAGTTTTTTTTAAATATCACTCTTCAGAAATCTTCAGCCAAATTCAAATAAAACTCATTTTTAAACAAACATCTATATTTTTGTCTTTTTAAGTGATATATATAATCTATTTGCTCATCATGCTCTTAATACCTTTTGACTGGTAACCATCAAGGGCTTCATTTTTCTTGTTCTCAGTCTCAGGAGTCTGATCTTTATAATAATCTATATGTATGACTCTCTATTCCATTACCCCATTTTTCCTTGTAAATTATAAAACTTTAAAAAATAAGGCTGGGACATGAAGGGGGAAATAAAACCTCATTTATGCATAGTGTACAAGGAAAGACAAGGCAAGTGAAGTTCTCTCTTTGAAGACATTTATAAGAATTTTAGTAAGGATTTAAGGTAATAACAACACGGACTAGAAATGGAACTTGGCTGCTGTTGATGGCACTGGAGCTTTGGCCAACCATGCGAGTTCCAGACCTGCACAGAACCCAGAGATGACTGTTCACAGAACTACTTGCAACAGTAGAGATGGTGGTTTCTACCAAAAACTTACTGGATGTCTTGAAGTGAAACCAGTTAAAAATAGCTTTATCTGACTGCAGAAGCCCGGAATGCAAAGGGGCCGATGTGGATGTCCCAAACAAGGATAGCTGGGTGGCTGTGGAGCCAACCAAGGTTTGTTGGTAAGAACAAACCTCTTACCAAGGTGAGAAGGGATGGGTTTTGGGCTGGAGAAGGGGCCTTTATGGAATAAGCATATTTCCCAAACTCAGACAACATTTTCACAATTGTCACGTATGGGCAGGAGCTGCTTTTTAATTCATGGTGAACCAGGGAACTCCTAGAGTGAATTGGTTTATAAAGAGAGAAGACACTTTTCTTTTCTCTTTTCTCTTCCCTGAGATTATCAGGCAACAGCATAACCTGTTATATTTAAATTCTAATTTTAATTTTGATGATTTTTTGTTTGGTTTGTTTGGCTTTTGTGGGTTTTTGGGGGGAGCTTTTTTAGATTTGTCTTGATACATCTCAGGAAATAGACAACGAGTTGAAAATGGCTTTTTGTTGTAGTGACATGAAGTGGAACAATTACCAGTTTAAAAAGTTCCTTGGACATCTCAGTATCCCCATTTACATTCGGTTTTTAGAGGAAGTGAAGAATATCCTGTGACTTGCAAGAGAAGCTTATCTGTTAGTTTTCAGTAAATTTCCTGGCATCTTACAATGCATCAGGGAAATAAAAAGCAAAAAATGTCAAATACAGCCTCCCAGCAGCACACTCTTCAGTTTAAGTAGTGCCAGCTCTGCAATATGAACCAGCTTTTTTCAGCTTATTTTTTGTCAGCAGCAAACCAAAATACCTGGATAGTCCCAGACACAAGCTGTGCACATCCCAGTCTTTTCCCTTCATCCTCAAACCTCACTTGCCAGTTTGCTCATCTTCATGTTCTCCAGCCTGCATCACTGTATTAACTGCCTCCCTCACTTTCCAAAACCATTCCTAGCTGCAGCTATCAAAACACACGGGCAGAGTTGTATTCAGTAGCAGCAAAGTTTATCACACAGTCAGTTACTAGAAACAGGGATTATTCAAGGATAACAGGGGAAAATATAGATTATGCATTTCAGCTCATGACTACGAGGGAGCAAAACCTAATTAAGAGTGCTATTGACCTCTGTTAGCATGCATTTTGAATAGATTATTGATCATCTCTGTTACAAAAACATATATGCTTATTAATGGCAAATATTAATAATGAACTGTACAATTACTGAAAATTAATTTCTTGTGAGCATGACAGATCGTTTGCAAATCTGCATTTTTATGTGATGTCTTATAAAACAGGTATAAAAATTTAGAGCTGGGATTTCCAATGTTGCTTTTCAAAGCAATCCTAAGGGAATATTGACATTAGCAGTTCACTGATACAAAATAAAGCAACGTAAGTAAAGGCACAAACCAGGGTATGTACCAGTTTCTGCCATGGGCTTTTTCCATGACAACATCCATGTCTATGCACACATCTCTGTGTCTTCTTTCTTTGCAAACTTTCCTGTGCTGTCTCCAAATCAGATGGAAAATATCTGAGAAAAGAGAAAATTTACCCTTGATCTACCCTCAGGACATAATCTCAGAAAAATATGTTTCTTTAGTAGTAGCAGTCCTATTTTCTCAATTCCCAGAGGAAATACCAATTTGTAGTACCTCTTGGGCAGCATGTTTCAGAGATGCTGACTTATTAAATGTAGTTAGAGTACTTTACATCTCTGTTTTCTAGAGCTCCAGTTCTGGCTTTTCTCAGCTCCAGCAGATGTTGCTGCATTGGCAAATTCAGCAAAACAGTAGGAACACCATATTTTATTTTTAATCAAAGCTGATTTTTAAGACAACATTATTAAATTTTGTTGGGAGCTGGAATTTTGCACGTGATATGGTGAAGCCTTTCAGTCTAATCATGACACGAAGGTATGTGTGGTTTGCTGGCTCGTGTGCTTACACAAAGACAATATTCCTCAGTGCTTGGTATCATGGAGGAGATTCACATCATGGTGTTGTGATTGCTTGTCCCCTTTTCTTTTTCCTCTGTAGTGTCTGTGCAACACCAAATGGGACATGAGACTGATCAGCCACAGTACTGTAGGGTCTACACATGGAAATATGTACTTGAGCAGGTTCAAGGGTACTTCAGGCCATCCCCCTCTCTCAACAAAACTGGTTGCCTCTAAAATTAGTCTAAAAGGTGCTCCTGTGTGAAGCCGGTGTTTGTGTACCCTCAAGTCCCTCAAAATTTCTCATGTTTTGAACATAACCAATGTTTTACAGACCTATTGCCTCAAAGAAAAACAGTCATATCTTACAGATCTCTGAATTACTATACCTAAGATAGAGAGAAATATAAGAAATAGGTATCAAAATACATTTTATTTATGGAGAATTCACACTAAAAGTAAGTAGAAATTACAGTTTTCCTGATGCCAGTACGATTTTGTTTTGAGCTTCAACGGAATGAGGATTTCATGGTCAGACCTTAGGTTAAAGTTCCTCTCATCTGTTAGTAAGTCTGAAATGCTTTCATCTGCATTTTTTAATCTTCAGGTCCTTTGAGCAATGTGGCACAGATACCCTGAGTCCTCATCGAGTGTGTTTAAAGAAAAGTGTATTGTTGAACTGATCATTTAAATGATCAAAGTTTCTAGAAGCAGGACACTTTGCAGCCAAGATTTACAGCTCAGGAAAGTACAATCATGTTTGTAGAGGTGTCCTAATGTTATTCAGATTTTTAGAAGATCTTGCTATGATTTCAAATGCACATGCATGCATTTAATGGCATTTGTTACATAATAATTCCAGCCACAGTAACTCAAGTTAATATCCAATATACCTGTTGTTCTTGATATAGAACAGAAATAGCTTATTAGCATTTTCTTACAAAATTATTAAAATGTGCTGTGCTGGTTAATCTGGTTAATGGGCACTTTGATACATTCCTTTTACTTGTTTTTACAGTATAGTATTTAGCACCTTCACTGCTATTCCACAAAATCATAGCAAAATGTCTACACATTTCTGCCAACAGGCAACTTAAAGATGGCACGGGTAGAGTCTGAGAGATGCAAAGATATTTGCAGAGGGTAATGCAAATTCTTTTTATCTCTAAGAAATCTGAATATTAAAGACTTTGATAAAAATAAAGGACAAAATAGAGATGAGTAAAAAAATGTGTGTGTTTAATTTTTCTAACAGAAAATACTATACGGCAAATAATCATTCTCATTTCATCTTTGGGTGGAGAAGAGTGAAAGGAAGAGAGTTTTTAAAGAAAGATGAGGTTTAGTGTATAAGAGCAACAAAAATACTTGGAGAATCTACCTGAATTTCAACTGCATTTTTCTTCTCTTGAAGACTTTAATGAACCTGAGGCAGTCAGTCAACAGAAACTTGGTACAAAACCTCTCCCTGATCCTTGGATCAGCCTGTAAATGCTACTGGGGGTAAGCCAAACTCACTGCTCTTAGCAAAATAACAGCTTCACTCAGGACTTTCCAGAATTGATTGTGCCCTCAAAGTTGTGTCAGTTGCAGTCCTAGTAGCAGTGACATAAAAAGCATAATGTTACCCACAGAATAATTTTTTGTCTGGTTATCCTTGGAGAGAAAACAAAAAAAAACAAAAAAAAAAACCCCAAAAACAAACAAAACAAAAACAACAACAAAAAAACCACCCAACAACAACAACAACAAAAANACTTTTCCTAATGTATGGAAGGGAGCAGATCACACAACGTTTCACTTTAGTATTTGAGTAGTCACAATACAATCAAAACCCTAACTCTCAGAGCAAACTAGAATTCAATGTAATGGCACACAGCCCATAGCATCTTGGAAAAGTTAATCAATACACTCAAGACTTCTCTGTCAATAGTAGTATCATATGTTCCATGACAATATTTATGAGAAAATATAGAATAATTATAGAATCACAGAATGGTTTGGCTTGGAAGGGACCTTAGAGATCCTCTGTTCCCAACCCCACTGCCATGGGCAGGGTTGCTCAAGGACACATCCAGCCTCGAGAACTTCCACAGATAGGGCACCCACAACTTCTGTGAGTAACCTGTTCCAGTGTCTCACCACCCTCACAGTAAAAAATATAACTGCCTTAAATTATTTTAAAGTGCAGGATTAATTTTTAACAATCCCCAAAATCCCTGCTTTCTATATCAAAAACTTCCTTGCTAAAAAAAAAGTGTAAGCCTTTGGATATCTAGCAATATGCAACTGTATCAGGAATTAAAACCCATTTTTTATAATGTACCCAATTTTATCTGTCACAATTTTCTCTTTCAGAAGTATAATTACAACGGCTAACATAACACTCGCACTAATTTATACCATAAACACAGATGATCTGTCACAGAGCAATCTTTGCATAACACTACTTAGACAAAATCCAAAGCTATTAAAAAAGTGTGAATTGCATATGCCCACTTGTTTAAAATAGATTGTGTAAAAATTAATGTGTTTTAGCTAGTCGAGGGGAAAGTTACTGTTTATTATTTAAAATGCAATGCTGATTAGAGGCAGCCTCTACAAAGTAAATGGAAGAAGAACTGTTGTGAGGTTTGCTAATCAGGAACTTAACTGTGTTGTGTTAAAAACAGATATCTGAGAATATGATTGCAGTGTATTTATAAATGTGGACAAGTTTTATATACATGTATATACATATATTTATATACATATATGCACATAAGGCATGTTCATGTAATGCCTCGCTGATTTCCTCCAGTAACTATATCACAAATTTATTGATGAATACACTAAATTTGTTGCCCAGAGAAGCTGTGGATGCCCCATCCCTGGAAGTGTCCAAGGCCAGGTTGGATGGGGTTTTGGTCTGGTGGAAGGCGTCTCTGCTCATGGCAGGGGGGTGGAACACAGAGATCTTTAAGGTCCCTTCCAACTCAACCCATTCTAGGATTCTATGATTTTTTTATTTTTTTGTAAAGTATGAACACTGAATTTTAAATAACAGAAGCCTTGTCGAGTTTCTACTGTCAGTGACCCCTGTTTTACACTGCAGCACTCCACTCTCATGCCCAGACCTCAGAGACTCTGGCTGCTCTGTGCTGGCATCCGCCTGGCTGCAGATGGCAGGAGGGGAGCTGGATGTTTGCTGCTCATGCACAATAAGGCTCCTGTCTGTCTGCGTGTGAATTCTTGCAGAAATGGGACACAAACACGTCATGACATCACTGTGCCTTCTTTAGGTTACTGTGTTATAAGTGCTTTTCTTTTTATCTGCTGTTAAGAGACCAATTTTTAGTCAAATATAGGTGCATGCCAATGCCTCCACTAAAACTCTGCTTAGCAAATACCCTGTATCTATCCTTTATTCATACCTTATCAATTTACTGTTGCAGTCCACTGGAAGGATTCCATTAATTTTGTGTTTGTCCAGTGTATTTTGTCTTTCACTAGGACGCTGCAAAAAACAAGGAAATTAATACTTCCAAGGAAAGGAACAGCATCTGTGAAGAACAGGTCATCAGGAGCTGTTAGATTGAAGAGCAGGTAGGCACCAAACCCTGCACTGCACAATTTACTTACAGCACTAAAAGGGAATTATGTGCCTGTGTAGGAAAATAGATGCCTCAACACATTCAACAGCCAGTGAAATTCCACTGACATTTGAAGGAAATGGGACTGAGAATTAAAAATAAATAATGAGCTGTGTCCTCAGAACACCACACTCACAGACATATTTATCCTTTTCTTTTTCCACAGGGTTTGTGTTTTGGGCTTCTGCCTTTTGACTAAAGAATATTCCTTCTTGTATCTAGAAGTCTGATGCATAAATTGCTAAGACATTTGATGGGGTAAATGCCCAGATATAAGTGATATCCAAAATATCTCTCAGCAGAGAGCCTGGCTTTGCCTGACATGTTTTGATAGTGGCCAGGGAAGGAACATCTGTGTGATAGGAACTGAACTGCAGAGGAAAGAAATGTATAGGTTGTGGTATTTCACAAATGTATCTTCAAATCAAAATAAATTCTTGGAATATTTGCTTGTACTTAGCACCTGAGAAGACTGTGATTGAACTGGGAATGAAGTCTTGTACATCATGTGCTGCCATCAAGACACTGAAGTTAGAGAGGTCAAGGGTCAGACGTTATTTTTTGCATTATTTAACTCACGCTTTACAGAACACAGGACAGTTTTCCTCTTGTCTTGCTGAAAGTTGAAGAGGCTGTTTAAATGGGGAAAAGACAGGAACCAAGGGCAGAAAAGCCTCTTTGACATGGCCACATGACAAAGGCTGTGTTAGGACAAGAGGGAAACCACAGCAGCACTGTAGAACAACTCTCTCCCCCAAATTCCCTTCAGCTGCACAGTATGGAGAATTACAGTGTGTTGGAAACCTTGCCACCGGAAAGAATTTGCTCAGGAAAGTACTTTGGAAAGATAAGTGAAATTTCTAGGGGAGGGGAGAAAACTAATTTAAGACATCAAAAGTTAGGTGACTCAGTTGCTGAAGTACAAGCTTACGATGATTTAGATTGAACTGACTAGAACTTGGGACACACTCATCTCCCTCTTCATTGATAATAAGCCTACAATAAATGTCTGATTTTTAGATGAGTGAAGTTTTATGGGCAGCTTCTGTCATAAATCACAGAAGATTGGTTTATGCTGCAGTCAAAAGCTGTGTAAACATAACTAAAGTAGTTTGTATTCTGCTACACCAAAATTAGGTCAAATATAACTACTTAAGCTTCTCTTGGACCTTTGGCAGCAGTATAAGCTCATATTTCAGCTTTCTGTGCCCAGGTTCCTTATTTATAGAATGGAGATAAACTTCTTTAATTTGTTAAACCAGCAATTTTATATGGACAATCAGTAGCAAGTGAGATCATAGTCTGTTCCAGTTACTTGAGATACATTAATTTATTGTCAGATTAAATAAAGTAAGAAATCAATACACATTGCATAGGGGATGAGTAAATTGCTCATGTCATGGCCAATCTTCCTGTTATAAAACAGGATATCCTTGCAATTTGCTTAATGTTTTTCCAGTCATCAGTTCCCGCCTTGCTTGTGTTCAGCCTGATACTGTATTTTCACTTCACAAATTGCAATATTGCTAACACCTAGTTGACTGCATGCTCATGTCGCGGAGAAATCCTCTGTCAGCTTTTAAGTTTTTCCTTGAAATTTCTCCATCTGTGGTGTCTCTTTTCTGTGTCACAGTGTCATTTATGCCTTTGTATTACGGTATCCCACATCTTTGTTTACAATATTCCACCCATGGTAATCCAGACTTTGACTCAATTTACATGTCTTTGTATTCATATGTAAGGAAAACAAAAGCAGTAAGAAAGAAGAGAAAAAGAGAGATGATGCAGTGTGTGACCTCATTATTTAAACAAAACAGAGTTTACTTGCAGAGAATGATGCTCCTTTGTTCTCATTCACACCCAAATAAATTACTGTTTTCTTAGTCTTCCCTAATGACATTGTTTGTGGCAATGGGCAGTCTCTTACATTTATGCATTTGAACAGTGGAAAGACAACGAGACCCAAACTCTACAAATTCTGTAATTATCAATTATCATAAAACAATTTAGCAAATTTTAACCATCTGTGTTTGGGCATACTGCTATGGCTTTGTTCTCATACTTCAGCATATCCCTGCATTTATTTGAAGGGTTAGACCATAGATTTGGAATGTAAATTTTCCCTTTAATGCAAAAAACCACGTTTTTAAGCCCATGTATATTTGCTGTTGTCGAAAGCAGGTGACTTAGTGAAGATTGAGATGTCACCACGGATTTTGTGTTCCTTTAGCCAGAACATCCTCAAAAGAGCGAGGGTGACTTAAAATAAACGGAACCCTCTATTTATATATACATTTTTTTTTTTTTCCACTGTAATATAGTTTGGGAAGTACCTTGGGTATTTCAAATGGTCTTGGCAAACCTAACAGTGTCACAGGCTTCACTCTGGTGCAGGGGGATAAGAGCAGAGGTGCTTTATTGTTTAGTTAAGGGATCACCGTGAGGTGTATGGGGCCACACACCCCCTGCTTCTCTCACTTTGTTTTCTGAAGCTTAAAATAAGAGAGATTGGGTAGTGCTGACATATATGATGGCAATCACAACATGTTTAACTCTTCCAAATGATGAGTAAGGTACCCCCTAGCTAAAAAAAAAAAAAAAATCCATAAAAGATTTAATTGCCAAATGTATGGAGACATCACTTTATCTTTTTGCAACATACACAAGTTCACTTAAGGAACTAAATACTTAATGGGTCAGGATAAGACATTTTCCAGTCTCTGTTACCTCCCTTTGTGAAGCTCTTTGGAGACTATACAGTGCCTCTTGCACAAAATTAGTAATTGCCAGTCTTAGCCATTTCTTAGTAATTACAGATCAGATGGCAAGTTCCTCGGGGCAGGGATCAAGCACTGTGGCCTTTTCTGGGAAAATGCACAGGAAACACTTGGCTAGAGAGATAAAAAATGAATACAAATAGTCATAAATAATAAATACTAGTAAATGCCAATGTTTGGGGGTAGCTATTTATCTTCTGTAAAACCACATAACTTCTGCCAGCTACAGTAGGACGATGTTGGTTTGCACAGAAAGTCAGAATTCTATCACAAAAGGGATCCATTTCACCCAGCTTTCCTGCTCTACTCATCACCTACACCATGAATACAATACTTCAAGCAGAGGAAACTAATCAGTTTTCTTGGTAGGGATATTCAAGACATTTATAGACATGTTATTCTCCATCATTTGGGCCAATGACCATTCTTTGCTCCCTGATTCTAATATTACAGAAATAACACCTTGGATGCCTCAGGTTGGATGCACCCATGTGTCAAAAGCATCTCTAAATTGCTGCTTTGTGATGAGGAACTCACTGCACAACTCTCTGTACATTTTCCAACCACCAAGGATTTTGCAGCTGAAGTTACAGCCTGTGCTGCTCTGAGGTTGCAGTAATGATGCACAAAAGTGTGGCTGTTATCAACCCTCTGAGCACTGTCAAAAAATGTTATTTTTGCCCTTTTGTCTTTTTTTGCAGTGTCACTATCTGGAAGAGAATGCAAAGACTTGAAAGGGATTAAGGGCTCTCTTCCTCTGTAGTTTACCTAACAGTGGAAGACTATTACCTATCCAGGATATGACAAGAGAGAAAGCCTTAAACCCACTTAAAGCAAAGAAAAAGAGTGTCCTGCACTCTTCAAAGACTGATTTAAACAATTGTTTTTTTTTAAGTTAAAGAAAATTTCACATGGACTGACATATATATTTCCATTTCTCACCCACGCAATTTGAAACAGCCTTAGTGTTAAATCCAGAAACTGGATCTCGTAATGGAATTCTGACATGCAGCATTTCTTTGAATGGTTTGAGGGATACTGCCATAATAAAGGTAAGATCCCTGTCATTCTGAATGCTTTTTCCAAATTTCTTTCCTCTGGGATTTAGTTCTTGTGGCTTATCTACATTTTCCAAATGATTGTAAGAATTAATGCTGCTAAAAATAGTTGTGAGGAAGCTCTTCTCTATAAATCAAAATGGTTTCACTGAATAAATTGTTTTTGTGGCACAATGCTAATTTATATTAGGCAAAGATTTGTTCTCAGGTGAGTGCTGGGAGTTTCTATTTGACATAATCTGAACTCTTCATTTTTTAAGTTAGATTGGTCAGCCTGGTTCTAAACACCCATGTGAAATTAGCACTGCTGCTTTTAATGGGGCTTTGATGATCACTTCTCTATCTGTGAAATCAGATTCACGTGATGAGTCTTCATTTATGTGTTCTGCTTTGTGCAAAACAACTCAGGGAGGTTGTGGGGCTGATGGAGAATGGTCTGAGGTGAGCAGCACGGGCTCAGAGGCCTGGAGAGTACGAGCTGAGAAGAAAGGCTGAAGAAATCAGGACTGCTTAGTTTAGGACAAAGATATAAACACACCTGGAGTATAAGAGGTAATAAAAAGGACACAACTCTCAGTCATGTCTGCTCTGCTCAGGAGTTCAATATTGGAAAACTGATGAAGGGTAGAGACTGTGAGAATACTTTTTTGAAATCATCATTGCTAGAGATTTTTAAGAATAGGCTAAAAAAAAAAAAAAAAGGTCAGGAATGGTATGAACGTATGGAATCTTGTCTTTTTATGGGATTTTTAAATTTTTTATTTTATTTATGTTCCCCAAACTCTTTCTCTTATTTATTCTACTTCTTTTGGAGTTTTTTTTATCTGTCTCCCTTTCCAGAGCTTACAAGCAGAGCTTCCATCTTTTCAGGGACACCTCCTAGAAACTAGCAAACAGCCAAAGAGTAAACGCAACTTTTTCAGCCATCTGATCCACCTTTCCTGAAGTGTCAGCACCCAAAATTTTTCCATGTTTTCTTGTCTTCTCTACTGGCTGTCTAGAGGGGCACAAAGTCTTTGTCTTCCTCACTGACCTGACATGCCCTGAGTGCTGCAGCAGTACACGGTCTAAGACCCAACCAGATGTTTTCCATTTTTATGGAAATCACTCAGAAATGGTTTCTTCCTCTCAGTCTCATTTGCCTTAACACAACTATTGGGTTTCAACTGTGGATATTTACTCTCCATATCAAACAGAATAAAAAGCAGTGTAGGACACTCACAGTGTAAATGTCATCTCTCCCCTTCTTTGCCATTAGGGAAGAATAAAAAAGGGGAAAGGAAGGTTTGGGAAAGGAAAGGAAAGGAAAGGAAAGGAAAGGAAAGGAAAGGAAAGGAAAGGAAAGGAAAGGAAAGGGAAAGGAAAGGAAAGGGAAAGGAAAGGGAAAGGAAAGGGAAAGGAAAGGAAATTGTTAGACCAAATTCTCCTCGTGATGTTGTGAGAGCTACTTTAGAGATACAGACACAAGAAACAGAACAAAAACTATAACTCACATTTAAAGTAAATCAGCTGCTTTCAAAATATTCTAAATTTCTTAACCAATCACATTCTTTTAGAGTTTTTTTATAGTTTGAAATGAAAACATACACAGAGATATTTTTAAACTTAAAAAAAAGTAAAAAATAGACTATCAGAATAAATTTTGGGCTGACAAATAGAGGATGTCGAAAGAAGAACATAAATTTAAAACTTATCATGCATTGGTATAAATTATTTACTATATAAAACAGAAATAAATATTTCAACACATTTCAACAAAAAACATGACAAGTAGAAGACAAAAGATAATTTCCTCTTTTGGGAATGATGTGTCAGAATAATCAATGAAAATTCATTGTATTGTATATATTTTTTCACAAGTGGAAATTTTCTTGTATATATCTTTGTGTGATTATATATATATATTATTAGTGGAAAAAACATGTAAACTGTTGAGTCAAGCAAACAAAATATGAAAATATAGCATTGAGGAATTCAAAGTTTGGCCTTGTGTCTTATTGCTCCCTTGTCTGTCAAGCAACATCAGCTGGAGAGCCATTATTGACAATGAGAATTGTCATTCATGGTACATTCCTGTCAAGGGCTGCCAGTAGGTCCTGCCATATTCCACATCTTATGGAAATACATTTCCCAATCACCTTTCAGCACAAGGAAAAGGCTCATTTCAAAGCAGACAGTAAAAGGACATTTATGGCCCTCTAAATGAGCTCTCACCTGGAGGACTGTGCTGCGACCCACCAATCTTACACACCACTACACTCTACATACTATAATGTCATTCTTCAGGTGCTTGTTATTAAATTTTTTTCAGCACAGACATTCTGAGAGCATTAATTTAATTACATTTTTATGCATAATAATATATCTTTACTGAATCTGAGGGTTGTGGAAGATTTAGTGTTTATAGGGTGGGGATCCAAGAAAGAGAGAAAGATATATTGCTTGGAAACCTGAATTTAAATGCAAACCTAGGAAAAATTCTGTGAAGCTCTGCCGAAGGGATTTTGGAAAGCAGACAGAAATCTACCCTAGTCTGGGAAAGCTGGCAAAAGAAACAGGCCAAATAGTTAAAAAGTCTCTTCTGTCTGTGTTATGGGAGAAGAACACATTCCAACTTCTGGGTCAGTGTCCTTTCTGACTGAAAATTAGGCTCCTTAATTTTAATTGCAAACCTTTGCTTTGGTCTCTTGTGACCATGAATTTCATAGGCTAGTCAGACATTTCCTTTTATCAGCTCTAATTTTCTTCTTATCCTCCACCCTCTCAGCTTCACCACACCATGTAAAATAACAGCTGCATATCCTATTGACCTGAATCTAGTATTTATGCACAGCTACTGGCAATGAACTGTTTAGCACATTATTTCTCCCAATCCACAAGTGGCAGGTTTGTACATTACAGCTGATCTCACATAAATTCACTGGGTTGTACCCTTAAGTATCTGTTCTACATGGACATTAAGGTGGAAGATATTTTTAAAGTATGTTTTGCTCATTTTTCCAGCAGCATTATCACTTGTGAAGCAACTTTTCTAGAGTGTTATGATTCACTTAAGATCAAAATCAGGCCATGGCAAAAAGCTTGTCATCCATACTTAAGAAAATATGACTTATTTATAAGCCACAGAATAAATAAATGCTTTGCAAAAAAATCCAATCAACAAAAGAACAGCAGAAATGAGGATCACAAAAAAGTAATGAGACGAAGAAGGGCTCTCACATTTCAGCACCTGAGCCAGCCTCTGCCTTTGCAAATGTAGAACAGCCCTCAGTAATGGGAAAACTTCACATAACATTGGAGTCTAGACAAGCTACAGCACCAGAAAAACACTGTGCTAAAAGTAGCATCACCTCCTGCTGAACTGCATCAAAAGCCTCCAGGAGACATAAACATAACAGTAAATATGACTATTAAATTAAAATGTGCAATGGAGAAGGAGGGAGGAGTGGATCCCAGCTAGCACACTGAGGCTGAACAATCCCCAGCCCAGCTGAATGTGGGGTCACCCTGGTGAAAAAGCACATGCAAGATGAAGACTTGTAATGAAGTCATTGCTTGCAGTTTATCAGCCAAGCCACAGATCTCCTAAAGGTGGAAAGCTAAAAGTATCCCACGCCAAAGCACTCTATTGCATTACAGAGGAGAGGAAGAGCAAAGCTGCTTAACAAATGTATTACATTTTAAAGCCAGCAGCCAGCAAGAGGCATCATTAGGCATCCTTAAAAGGAAAAGTAGGGCTACAGAGCATCAAAAACAGAAGGATCAACAGAAAATGGATTGCAATTATAGGTACCATGAGACTTCTGTAGACTCCTCTGGAAAAACTTATAATATGCAATAATTTGCAATAAATACATGTCCATGACTGGATTTGTCAGTGTTTCTGCCTCTTCTATATTCTTTTTTGTCTTCTCTGTTTGTAAGGTGTGATAATTCATTACTACTACCAAACAGCTGAACTTTATTCCTACAGTTTTGAAGAACCTTGATGAAAATAAAAACTGTTTTAAACCATATTTTTAACAATACTCAAGGGTAAAAAATACTCAAAACAATATTCAATGTTATTCATATAGCCCCTCCTGTCAACCACTGCTGCACAAGGAGGCAGCCCTGCCCTGAAAAGTTTGATATTTAAGACACAAGGTAAGAAGCCGTTTCCAAGAGAGAGAAGAACACAAGTGTTAATTGTCTCATTATCTAGTCTCCAGATAATAGAATTGTAGCTCTTGACAGTTGTGCTGAAAGCGTCATAGCAAAAGTAATTTCAGTAATCAAAATATATTAACAACTTGAGAAGTGTTTACAGAAAAGTAGAATAATTAGGATTGGAAGGGATATTTAAAAGTCATCTAGTTTAAGGCCCCTGCAATAAGGATGGACATCTTCCACTCAATCAGGTTACTCAAAGCCCTGTTTAATTAGACCTTGAATGATTTCAGAGATGGGGCACCCACCACCTCTCTGGGCAATCTCTCCCAGTGTTTTACCACGCTCATTGTAAAAAAATTCTCCCTTATATCTAATCTAAATCAACCCTATTTTAGTTTACCATTACCTCTTGCCCATCCCTTGGACTTGCTTCATTTGTGTAGACACAGAGGAAGGACGACCTCACCTAGATCACGAGAAGAACACAACAGCTGTGTGACACGTGATTGAAAATTCATCTGATCAAACTTTAGGCAGCTATCATGCAAACAGAGACATTTGGGACAGAATTCAGATAGAAAAATTGAGATATATCCCAATTACAGCTGAATTTATCTATTTGGCTTCACTGACTGCACTTGCTAAATCTCTGTTGAGTATGGCAGCAGTTGGGATGCTTGGCTCACACGCAGACACCTGAAGTGAAGGCACTTCATTTACATGTCTGAGTCTCAAGCTGAATCCCACCCCCTGCAGTAGGATTTCAGTGGCTAAATTTGGGAATTTAGTGTCCTGTTAGAAATGCCCAGCTTCCATACATTGCACCAGAAAAACACAAGTGACTGCCCTGAGTTCTGTGCACATCTGTCATCCCCACGCAAATTTTTTGGATACCCATAAGAATATCAAATGAGACAATAAAGCAATGTTTCAGCAACCAAAACCACTTATGTGAAGGTGAAATGCCCGCTTCTAGAATGCCATGTGTCCAACCTATTTTAGATGTCTACCTTAAGATGAGTTGTAAAAGAAAAAAACATGAAATTCAAATATATATATATATACATATACACATAACATATAAAATATTATGCATATTATGCTATTCATATCATAATTTATATGTCTCAAGTTTCCCAGTGAAATGTTTGTGCACATTTTAAGCTGTATTGAAAATAATTATTCAGGTTTATTGAAAAAGTTACAATGTTGATATGAATTTTTCTCCCTTTACAAAACAGACATATTTGTCGACCTGTTTCTTTGCCAAATGATGCCAATAAGATCAGCCTGTGTTATGTGACTGTCATTCCTTTGTCATCCCTGATTATATCTTTAAAACTTAATTTTCAATTTCAAGCCTCTAGAGTATCTCAAATCCTCAAAAAGGACAAAGAATTTTCATTAAAAGGGGAGTGATATAAAATAGAGCACCTGCTGTGGAAATGTCCAAAGGTTTTGATTAACAGCAAAATTATAACACTCCAGACAATCCATACCAGCAAAAAGTACAGGAAAAGCATCAGCTGGAATGAACACTTTATTAGAGACAGGAACTTTATTGGAGACAGCCTTGAAACACAGAGCCAGAAGGCTGCAGCTAACAGAAATCTACTTTTATAAAACTTCATATAGAAATATAGAAATTGTTTGGTAAAGAAGTTAATATGTAAATTAATAATTTAAGTAGTGTTTGTAATACGGTTAGATGAAGAAAAACCTCAGCAGAGAGAAAAGAAGGGGAAAGAATCTCAGATACTTCGCAAGAATCAGAAAGGAGGATTGATAATATCTTCCAAAAAACTTCCTGTTAAAGAATGGTGAGGAGGGATTTGAGGCTAACTTCCTGTTAAAGAATGGTGAGGAGGGATTTGAGGCTTAATCATGTTGTAGCAAATTTCATTTTAGAACGAGGAAATTCTGACTCACACTGAAGTTTCATATAGATGAGACAGAAAAATACTTCCAAACATGAATTATCATTTGCATTTTTGGTGTTTTAGGGGTTTTTTAAGTTTTCAGAACATCAATAAAAATTAATTCTGAGTACTGTTGTCAGAGACTAGAATTATAAATGAACTTGAACATCCAGATTGCCTTTCATCCCCTCTACATTTAAATCTGAGCTACTATTTTTAAGTTTAAGCTACTCAGCTGGTCAAGACTACTGTAAAAAACAATAAAAAACAACCACCAAAAATGACAGCAACCAAACAAAATAAAAATTACCTCAAACAACCAAAGCTTAATAATTAATTCTATGATAACTGTATTACTTTGGAACAAAGTGGCTTCCGGAGACAATTTAGACATCTATCTAAACAACTTACTGAGCATGTCACCTCCAGACTAGCTCAGGAAACCAGTTTGGGAATTCATAGTGAAAACCAAAATATGATTGGAACAAGAGAAATGTGAATGATAAGGAGAAAAGACCAGGTGTGCACATGGCTCTTTGGTGCACAGCTTTGGAAGCAGGTGCCTAAATTCTTAATAAGTCCTTTTTATCATACTTGCATCTTTTACTGGATGTAGCTCAAGATTTTTACACTCTCATACACTAATCTGTACTACTTTTAAAATTTACTAAGACTAGGAGACATCAATAAAATAGGTTTGGGGTGTGAAAGGATACATCTTTTTTCATAAAATGCCAGGATGAAAGAAAATGCTAAATAACATTTGATGCCTTTACATATCTGTTCACATATTCATCATTGTGAAGAAATGAGAAGTAAATTTGTTTCCTTCCTTTTCCAGGAAGATTCTTTTCCTGTTTGTGAAAAACATGGCAACGAAGAACCAAAAGAAATTCTGTCACCAGTTTCAACATCACTGAAGTCTCACTGAAAGCTATAACATGTCTGAACCCTCTTACTAAGCTTTCTGCTTTATAGAATTTATAGATAAACACACATCCACATCTATATATATGAGAAAGTTAGCCTTGGAACAGCATCTCCCTCATTCTATGAAGTGTTTCAGTGCTTTGTCTTTTAGGTTTTGGGCAGAATTCTGTGCCTCCTTTATTCTTTTCCTCTTTAGAGTAACAAAGAAATAGTCCAAGAAAGTTGCAGAACAACCAGACACAGAGGAGGAGTTTTTCTCCCTGTGATAGGAAAAAAATCCCATTGCACAATAAGTTCTACTAATTACTTGTCAAATATACAGCAAACTTTGCAAGTGAATGTCTCTATCTCTTTAAATCTATTCAGAGAAAATCTGGATTTACTAAGCAATCAGACACTTTCTAATAGTGCTCAACAGGAAACAACAGCTGGCTAATTTTAAGCCACTGATAAAGCTGTGAGATTTAGTACAAATTAAACAATGTGGAGAATTCTGTTGTGTAAAGTCCCGAAGCAGTGAATCCTTCTCTCTTCTACTTCATTTCTAATCCTATTTAAAATCTGCTAGTTTCACAAATAGGACACAGGTGTTTGGGAAAACCAACTGTAGCAAATGAAGTCTCAGTTTCCCTTCTTAATGCTAAACAAGTCAAAGTGCTTTACAAAACCACACAGCTCCCAGAAACCTCCCCACACCTTGTACAATTTACCAGTGGTACGAGGAACCCTGTGTAGGTATTACCAGGTGCAGGACCCTACATTTCCCATTGTTGAAGTTCATTAGGCTCCCTCCCATCTGCCCTTCTCTCCAGCCTGTCAAGGTCCCTCTGAAGGTCAGCAGAACTGTCCAGTGGATCATCTACTCCTGCTTTGAACTTTCTGCAGATCCACTCCAGCTGTGTTCTATCCCATCATGTAAGTCACTAATGGAGATGTTAAATGGTATTGTCCCCTGTATCAGCATGATTTCCCTATCATACATCCTCAGTGACTACTCCCAATCACCTCCTTCTTCTCCACATGTCTGGAAATGGCTTTCAGATTCAGTCACTCCATTATGTTTCCAGGGACTGAAGTGAGGCTGACCAGCCTGCAGTTCCTCGGATACTATTTTTCCCTTATTAAAGATAGGACTGACATTTTCTTACTTCCATAAATTTTTTTTCCACCTGACACAGCCTTTAAAGTATGGCCACCAGTGGTATCTCACTGACAACACTGACCTGCCCCAGCATCTACAGCTGTGTGCTGTTACATAGCATGGACTACTGCAAGGCCAGTTTCCTGGCATGACCTGATCTTCCTCCTCCAAGAGCTGTTTTTCCTTACTCCAGACTTTCCTTCTGCTCTCAGTGACTGGGGATTCATGAATCTGTCTTATCAGTAAAAGATTGGGTAGAAAAGCCACTGAATTCCTTGTCCTTTTTCATTGGGTATCCTTCCCCATTTGCAGCAGATTCATCTTTTCTCTAATCTTTTTATTACGTCTCTCACCAGCTCCACCTGGGCTTTGGCTTTCCCAACACTGTCGATGCCCCTTGCATCCCTCCAGGATAACCTGTCTCTCCTTCCACCTCTTTTATGGTTCCTTTTTGCTACACATTTTTAGGACCTCATTCTTCATCCACACAGGACTCCTGCTGCCTTTGCTTGCTTTCCTGTAAATCATGATTATTATTCTTGGAGGGTGATGCTTAAAATTTAATCAAATCTCCTGGGACCTTTCTGTCATCCATGACTCTCTCCCAAAGGATTCTTCCAAGAAGATCCCTATAGACTTACTGTGCAATGGAAAAACAGAAGGCATCAGAATTGTTGCTTCCCAAGGGATAAAGACTGAAAAATAGTGCGGTCAGATTTTATGGATCCCAACCCTGGCAGTGTTGGGCTGGATAAGGCCTTGAGCAACCTGATCTAGCTGGAGGTGTCTATGATGGAGGGGTTGGAACTAGAAGATCTTTAAGATCCCTTCCAAACCCTAAAATTCTATGATTCTATGATTGGAACTTGCCTTGCTTAGCTGTCTTGTTGGTGGTTTGTTTTCTTCATTTGATACAAATATTGTTTCTTAAGCAAATTAATTTTTGAGACTGGGGAAAACTAGGTCACTGAGCATCAGAAATCTTATTTTAGCTCTCTCATGTTTCTGTGTGGAGGCTCTAATGAGTGTGTTAATATTGATTTCTTCTCATTAGAACCTAGTTCTTGTTGCCAGTCAAGTTCTGGCAGAAGAGTTGTGTTATTATTATTTTTTAATTATGCATTTTAAGTATGGTGATTGCCTTTCTGCGAAGAAAACAACAACAGCAAGAATAATAAAAAATTAGGTATCCAAATACCCTAAGGTGATAATGTTTAGCAAGAGACACATATAATTGTTTATGAACTGTGAAAATGTTTCCTGTTCCTAGATCATGATACTGCAGCAGATATCCTCTTATGGGGTAAGTAGCTCAAATGTTAAAATGATAACCAAATGTGTTATCCATAGAGATGTCCCAAGGCCAAGGACCTGAAAAATACTGCAGTGACTGCAAGAGCAATGGCAGTTTAATAACAATGAATGTGCCGTTTCTCAGCTCAAAGGAGATATTTGTTTAAAGAACAAAGTGTGTTGAATCTGCAGGGAAATTAAGCAGGATCAATGTCTCTACAGTAATTCATCTCTTCAGTTACAAATAGAACATTCTACATGTTAAAGTATACAGAAATTAAAAAAAAAACCCCACAAACAGGAAAAAGAAAGTGTTCCTGGATTGCTAGTTATTAAAGAAGGAATACTGGTACTGTCTAATCACATGATTTATGGAAAGGATATTTTTTTAAACTGTGAGAGTAAAATAACATCATTAACTCTGTCCCTGATTTAGCTAAGTTTCTGAGTAGGTCCTTAACTCTAAGTACATACTTATGGTTCATTGGCTTTGTAGGGACTGAGCCAAATACTTAATTGTAGTCAATTTAATTCCATGGTTAAGGTAATTTGTTGATTCTTGACCTATAAGAATGCTGTGATATGAGAGTCAGAGAGGGCAAATTAAATATAGTGTTGAGGAAGGAACCACATTTTGTCAGATAGCCAAGTATTTTTTCCAGATGAATAATCCTAGGAAAACAATGGCAAAAGATTTTGATACCTGTGGAAAGCAATAAGGTATTTTGATTGCACAATGGAGAAAGATTATGCAAAGGAAACCATGAGGAAGAAGCTGCTGTTGTGTTTCCATGGTCCACAAATTCATCTCTCCCTTGTCATGCCTATGAAAAGGGATGAAAGAGGTCTTTGGGCCTTAGCAGTCATATGACCAAATTTGAATCAAAATGCAAGGCTTTCTGTCACTTACTCCTCTTTCCTCACTTATTTCTTCAGCTGTTTAAAAACCTAAAAAATCACACACACCGAGCCAAACCCAAAACAAACAGGCACAACCCAACACTGCAGCCAACCACCCATATACAAAACAGTTTAGGATCTATATATATATTTGTACAAGGCAAAATACACAAAAAATTGCTGTCATAATGGGTATGGGTACTTCTAATTTGGGTACTTCTAATGAATGAACAAGAATATCAGAAATCTGACTAAACAGAATAAACACTTTTATTTCTCCTTTCTTCTTGCTATCACCACTTAAGTTTCTTACTTTTCAACGATGCCAACAGACAAAACAAGTATAAGAAAGACAATGGTCCTAAAGAGTCACCTAAAAAAAAAAGTTAATATTGGGCAGGGTGTCCAACTACTCAGCCCAGCTAAGAGCTAAGCTACCATTATAGAGAAGCAATGAAATATGAAAATTACACTAAGAATGCATTTGAAAGTAAGATAAGTTGAAGAAGCATGAATACTGCGGGTTATTAGTGAAAACAAAGATGAGTCCTTAAAGCAGGGATTATTTGTAAGAGGGCTCCTAAAAAATCTAGATAAGGGGTTCAGTAAGAAGTGTATGAATAAAGTCTATGCGCTGAGGGAAAAGAGCAACTCACAGGCTGAGGAAGCCTTCACATCCAGTGGCTGCAGAAGAAGGAATGCTGTTGTATCTGTCATATTGGCACACAAATGACAAAATCTCATGCATTTGCTACTGAGCCCAAGCTCCAGGGCTGAGCTTTAAGGGTCTTTTGTGCAACTGCACACAGGGCAAGGCAGAGATAACAAAAATCACAAGAAATACTGATAGCAGTGAGCAGATCATAGAGCCCAAACCACCAGAATCAGTGGCAGAATTATTTCCAAATTATTTTCAAAAATATTTTCAAATGCAGAACTCTTATCTGTAACAGTTTTCAAAACTGGATAAAGAAAGGAAACAGCCAAGTGCCTTAGTGAACTACACTCTTCTTTCCTCATTAATTTTTTCATTAATGATCTTCACATACCTGGTGTGACTTTTTCTCCCTTTCTATGGTTCAAATGAGTTATTTAAAAGGAAAGGCCTTTCTCAGACATAGAAAAAAAAATCTTATTACAGTAAAAAAGACACACAGAAATAAAAGGTTCTGACTTATATGCACCCTCTGAATCTGAGATGAGCACAGTACTGCCAGTCCCATGCAATTAAATAAACAGAAATCCTAATTAACACAGTCTGCAGGTTTGGTTTGTGTCTTTGACTATGTCAACATCTTCTTGTTTCTAGCTCATTTCTACAGCCTAGATATTTTATCCCCAGTGCTGCCATTAGTAAGCTGTAGGTTGTGACCCTTATTCCCCCTTCACCTAAAAACTGTGATTACGTCCTGACATTCTCAATCAGAGAATCACATCTCTAATCCCCGTTCCACTAGAATATAGTCTGAATTAACTGACTTAACTGGCTGTTTCTTTATGTTTCTGACACATCATTTACGTGCAGAAAGTTCTTTGAAAAACAGGATAATGTTTTCCTGTGGAAAACATTATCCTCTGGGAGATGAGAACAGATGGTGCAACTCTCTTTAGTAAAACAGATTCATACTGACCATGCCCTACAGTCACCAGAGACTTTGTTATTGATAGCAATTATGAATGGTTACACTCAGAATCTATTATCATGGTCAGGCACATGAAGTTCCAAAATATGTCTTAAAGTTGCAATTTATTAACACAGGAGAGGCAAAACTATGAGGCAACCAGAAACAAAAAATGCACTGACTCCTCTAGAAGTTGGAAGAGATTTAAGGGTTAGAGAACCATCTTTTGAAGCACTAGATCTTCCTCCTTTCCATTTTGTTCAAGAGGAAGTTATTTCTTCCTAGTTCCTACCTCCTGCATCCACTTACACAGGTTCCTGGAGCCAAGGCCTGGGTACATCAGGTGGGTACAGCTATAACTCTTCAGTATGTATGGAATAAAATAGATGTTTTCTGTCCTGGAAAGCTTTAAAAAAGTCAAAATAGGAATTTCTGTTTCTTTAGCCTGATACCATCATTCAGGCTGTGACAGGCAGAACTCAGCAAAAAAGTTTGAAGCTTGGCTTTTTATCTACCCCACTATTGCAGACACTAGTGGTCTGGGGAGTGTGGGGTTGCTATTATATACTGGATTATTTGTATTTGTTTATTGAAAATTTGGACAAAAAAATTGACTATGAAGTAACTCTTAAATTTTATGGAAAAGTCTCTCAAGAAGGTATTAATTTCAAGAGAGACATTTTTTACAGAAAGCAAGAGACAAACTCACTCCTTGTGTACTGCTTTTGTTATGATTATAAAGACCTCATGATACTTAGCTCTCTTCAATTTCCCTTGCTAGCATTTGTTTCCAAATCAGATCCAAAGTATAAAACTTGAAATCTTGCATAACTTTACTTTGAACAAAGCCACTCTTCAGAAACCTGTGTTTCTATCTTGTTTTTTTTTTTTAAAAAAAAAAAGCCTACCAGAGTAGGCAGTTAAATCTCAGTATCCATGGGAGGTTATTTCAACTGCACAGTAGAGACTGTGACATGTAAGGACTCTAACTGCCATTTTTAAGACAAAGATTGATGGAAAAAGGAAAGAAATGTCACAATAGGAGTCCATTCTATTGACAGGAACAGCAACAATAGAAATGGCTGAGAGAGAATGCATCAGTTGCCACCGTGGGTTTTTAAAACTATAATCTTTGTCACTTTGTGTGTAACAAGTGTTTCAGATGGCTCTGGGACTTATGGAGAGATGGGCTGGAACCAACGCCACACACAGCTCAGAGTACTCCACAAAGTCAGGTGGAAAATGCTGGATAGAAAACTGATGGGAACAAAAGAAAGGATACCATGCAAGTAAACATCTCTGCTCAGTCCTAGCAGCAGTTCTGCTCCACTGTTTTCTTTAGTGTCTTACTGGTTTATTGTTGTCATATAACCTGGTAGGCAGCTCAGCCCCACTGTTTTGGTCACAAACCCAAAACACTGCACCATTTGAGCTATTGTGAAAAAAATCAACATTATGCCTGCCAAAACCAGCACAATTACTTACGTTTTCTGCCTTATTTATTATCCACTTATCAATAACTCACAGCCTTTCACCAATAAAATCATGTCTGTTAGATTTTCTCAGGCAGCTCTTACTCCATGCTGTCTTCTTCCCCTCCCAAAGCAAAATATTCCCATTTAACCTATTCTCTGTAAAGTCCATTAAGCAAAAGTCTTAAACCTTTTCAGTTGTTCTAACAACAAAGATAAATGGAAGACTTTGAGCAAGTGTGAACAAAGGTAAGGCCAGGACATTTCCATGGACACTCCACTGTCATCCTCTGTCCAAGGCCTTATTTTCATTCCTAAAGTAAAGAAAACCAGTCTTTTCCTGTCAAGAGCAATAATACAGGTGTCTCAGGTAGACAAATAATTAAATTCATCTTGAGCAAGAACGTCTAGAATTCTTAAGACATAACAAAGTAAAACTTGTATTACACTCAGAGAACAGCCTTCCTTCCTTCATCTTAGCAGATAATCTGATGATTCTAAAACCAATAAACATAAGGGGTGAAAAAAAAGGATATTTTTCTGCAACCATTTTTTTCTGCAATCAAGCTAACCTAGCAATTTTTTTCACATTTTCTCAGTACAAAGATTCCTAAAAAATTTCAATGAAATCAAGTGCAAATCTTGATTTTCTTAACATTCATGGGTCTGATAGAAGTACTTGTTATATTCCCAGGGAACTTGCAGAGCACCGATTGAAAACCAGTCAGTTTCTATGAGCATCACAAATAATATTAGCTTTCCAAATACTCTTTTTCCTTATCTGTGCCTTTTTCTGTTCATCACAAACTAATTTAGTATTTCTACTACTCTTTTAGTAGTGGAAACAAGTCCAGTGAGATTTCATTCACTCTTTATAGGAATGTTGATTTTTTCATGTTGAATGCCTTTGCTGAATGTTACAAGAGTGTGTTAATTCCTCACATCTTTAATTCTTAAGTACACAAACACATACAGAAAACATCTCTCCTACACCTCATGGGTTCCTTGCTAAATCCAAAGTACCATTCTCTCCTCTTCCAAGAACTGTCCACACTTAACATCACCAATTTTTCCCTGCTGCAAAGATGAGTTTTACAAGGTTGAAGGTGACCAGTGTAACAACTGAGAGTTTTAGTCCTCAAATAACTCTGTTGCTACTGAAAGCACTTTCAAAATTTCCCTCCATGCATTCCAGATCCTGATTCAATTTAGCAATCAATATTTAACAATTTTTTGTTGGCTTTGTACTTTTTATACAAATACCTTTTTTATTGTGAACATGAATTACTTGGGCACATTAAATAAGTCTCATAAAATTTCATTTGTGCTGTCACTTCTTTTGTATCTGCCCAGTGGTACAAAACACCAGAGAGAGCTTGAGCTGGAAAGATGCTTCTTAGCCTGTAGTTGATACTGACATAAGTAGTTCTTTTATATCCCTTCATAAATAGTTTCTTTATATTTCTTCATGTAAACCTAATCTAGCAACACAGTCTGCACAGCTAAAAATTCTGCTGGATGTGTCAAAGCACAGCTACTTCTCAAATAAGCCTATAACTCATCTCAGATGGAAGAAATTATTTGATGTTACTGCAAGGTCTGTTCTGAGAAAGAGTCACCAGTGACAAATACTGGACCACAGAGCTAACTAGGCCTATCTAGCACGGGGCTTGGTTTCAAATGAAATAGCATCTGTATTTGTCCACAGCCACGAAATTTGTACCAAAACAGCACCAAACCTCTAGGAATGTCCCCCAGATTTGTCCCATGGTTCAGTCACAGACATATAATGTCCACAGCTAATTTGTAAAGCAGTGAGGCAGGAAAGCAGATTTCTGCAGCTGCTTGATTCCAGAGCTCTTTTTCTATAGCTCGCTATCAAATTACTCTGGTTTTATAGCGTTGGAAGTATATCCCTTTGGTCCTTATCTCTGTGGGAAGTGATAGCTATTCCTGCACCAGGGCTAACATATCTCTGCTGATTGGAGGAGGCTGAGTGTGTAATGAGGATCTCCAGCTCCTCTTTAAAGCCCGAGTCTGCCAACGTGCATCAGGGACTTGCTGCAAATGAGGGAAATGGAAAGTATAAATGATGGATCCACCATCATGCATATCATCAAGCTTTTTCTGCCAAGAATTGAGGAAACTAGAGGCACAGCTGCTCCAGCCTTCGATTTTTGTGGCATTTGTGGAGTGTCCCTACTTTATTTCAGAAGGAACTCCCCAGTGACCAACAAGCTGCTGAGACTTCGCTGGAGACAGGATTTGGAGTTTAATGAGGAGAGATTCAGCAAAGCATGAGCAACTAATGATGTAGATTGGAAGCCCTGTATTGTTTAGCGTGCTGCCAGGTGTCAACAGTGATTCCAGTTGTAAATTTATATTATCTCAGAGTAAATGATCTGGTATATGAAAAAACTAAAACATCTGACTTCATTAGAAGGGGGTTGATCTCATGGGAATGCATTTTATACCCAATGCAGGATTATTTCTTTAACTTGGCGTGCAGGAAGAGAAACAAATCCTGCCAGCTTGCAGTGAAAATAACCAAGAAGAACAGATGTACAGTAGCATATAGAAGAGATCAACAAAGAGAGCAGGGCAAAATACTTGGAAAAACACCCTGACTGGGAAGTTACCACATCTGGACCTTTAAACATTATAAAATCACAGCTATTTCCATCCTCCTTGCCTCCTCAAAACCAACCAACCAACCAACCAAAAAACATTAAAACGAAGAGAGTGAAAGAAAGAGGAAAGAAACATAATTTTAAAAAGCTTGGCATTTTGGGCTATCTATTTTGAGTCTCTGAGTATAACAAAGTGAGGATCAAAGTTCTATCTGGTTTGGCTCTTCTGTAATTCAGAGGTTACCAGCTGGGACTCAACATCCCTGCTCTGTCGATCATTCATGGATATAATTCCCTTCTGCATTCTTGATCCCTCTGGACCTCAGCAACCTGCTATGCAGACATTTCACTGAACTGGATAAAATCATAAGACGAATTTCATTTTTTTTGACAAACTGCCTTTTTTTTTTTTTTTTCTGACTGAAAGGGACAAGGAGTAGCAAAAAATCTTTAAACTGCTCTTTCATTGCATGTATCTATTTTCATGTGCACTCATAAAACCCATTATCAGTTTAGTTAGCACCCCCTTCACGTCCATTTAAGCATAGTAACTGCTCAACAAAGCATCTTTCTCGACTTTTTTACTGTGTAAAGTTACTCTGGCAGAAATACTGGCTCTACAGGTGGTCTTTGTGCCATATCTCCACTGCACTGCAGGGGAGGTCAATTACTGAGCACAGAGTTGGCCCTGATGCTTGCCCAGAAGAACTCAGAATTTCTTCCTTTGTACAGAAAATAATTTATTTTTCCTCAGTTATCCCATAAAGAATAATAATCAACACATCCCCCACCCTTCAAATGTACTTAGGAATATGTGGATGAGAACAGAGTTTATTCTCACCCTTAAAAGAAATTAATTGAGACTGACTTGGAAAATGGCTACAGCAAGAACAGTTAGGAATTTCCCAGTTTGCTCTTTTTCTTTAATTTCTCTGGCCATTGTGACAGGTAGCAGAGGTGTGTTACAGAGAGTGTGTGTTACTGTGATAAACCAATTCAGTCATGTGTAGGGTTTTAGTCCGAGGCACATCAGCTGAGACGGCGATGTATAATTGCTTTGCAAAATCCCATTACAAGGGTCAAAGATAAAGCAGGTTCTCTGGCTAATAGACTTGCAAAAATCATGAAGTCTGATTGAGGTTCATTACAAAACAATGCTGCTCAGAGAGAGGGGAAATAACAAGGCAACTCGACTGCCCTGTGGTACTCCAGGAATGTGGAGCAGGGTAAGAAGGATCTGCTGTCCAGTGGGAGGTGAGAAGGATTCAGCTGCTCAGAGGGTCCATTCTCAACCTCCCCTTGGACTTATTGCTGATAATTCCTACAGATCATTGCAGCAGCTGCTGCACTGATTCAGGCTGGATCATCACCACTTCATAGGATACCATGGAAAATACTTGAATTTTCATACTTGGAGCTACAGTGAGCATTGTTCTTGGGTTCTTTTACTTTTCAAATGTAGGTCAGCCTCTGGCTACTCTTGCTTTGCTTCTGCTTAAGCTACATTTACTCTCTTTTTTATCTGTTTTGATTTTATGTTAAAACATCTGACAGGAAAGATGTTTTTCTATTTTTTGCCATGTCTTACAGTAAAGATATTAGAAGCTTATTACTTCCTTAATGTGGCAAGAGCTGAATCGTCTGATTTGAGTGTGTTATTTTTCTTGGTAATGTCTTGTTAGAGTTTGTGCTAATGTCAAACTTAATCGGGCCCCATAGTTTTATGCTGTAAAGTGTGATTATCATTGAATTTTCATACTGAAAATTTTAAGTACATCATTTCATGTTCAGTTTTAAGCACTTACTTTCAGTGGAAGACATAATTTTAATCATTACAGCCTAATCCAGAAAGGCACATTTACAATAGCTAGAAGTCCTGTAGGAGCAACTGAAGGAAAGGAATATTTCATAAATCAAAATTTTAATCTCGGGCCTCTTCAACAAAATACCCCTGGCCTTACTACATGGCCCTTCTCATGCTGAGATGTTAAATGGTCTGAACTGTGAGTAAAACTGTTGGTTACAAACCATTTATAAGTCTGTCCTTCAGGGTCTGGACTTCAAAGCTCAGCGTATCCCACACACTACCTTTAAGTCTTCAAATAAACCATCATCTCCATAAAATAGGTTTTCTACGAACTACAGAGGTAGAAATTAAGTTTTGATATGTTTCGTAAACAACTTATGTTAGACAGACCCCCTCAACACGGCTGCTTGGTTGGTGAAGAAAAGCAGAAAGAGGTGAAAACAGAAATGTGCTTAGTTCATGCGTGTGTGATGCAGTAATTGCAAATAAAAAAAAATTTAAAAAAAAAAAGATAAATGAATAGGTTTGGGACACTTATATCTTCTTGCAGTTAAGCCAACCATTAATCAGGGAAACTTTTCCAGGTTTTCTATTTGGATTGAAAAACCCAAATTAAAAGTAGGGTCACCTTGGATAGAATGAGTCTTTGCAGAATCATAATGGAACATTGTGGAAGTTTTAAATTAATGAAAAGATGAATATCTATTCATGGACATTCTGTGTGGTTTCAGCTCAAAAACTAAGTGAAATCCCCATGGTGTCAACCAAGTCTTCCTTTGGGGTTTTAGAATTAAATTAAGTTATGCTTGCAGGCTGAGGGTTTATGAAGTTCAGAACTGACTCTGCAGGCTGCCACCATCACTTTTAACAAGCTGTGGGGCAAAATCTGTTACAGCTAAATAACTTTCTTGTTTCTGGTCCAGTACTGATAAGATTTTAAATTGTTATGGCAGAATGGATATAGAATCACAGAGTAATTTAATGGTTTGTGTAGGAAGGGATGTTAAAGATCATCCAGTTCCAACCCTTCTTGGATGGGCAAGGACACCTTCCACTAGAACAGGTTGTTCAGATGGGCCATAAGAGTTGGTGTCTTATCTACAGATTATGACTTAAAAACTGTATTAGAGGAAAAAACAACCAAATTTGAGTACATTATGTACAAATATATACATACACGTATATATATATGCATATGTTATTGACTAGACAAAGCAATGGAACAGCTTTCAGTATCTCAGCTGAGTCAGAAATTTAAAATTTTTGTAGTAAACTCTTTACTTAATAATCAGAGAGAACTCAGACTATTGAATTTTGTTCACTCTCCACCCCAAACCCCAGAATCAGACAGAATGAATGAATAAATGAATGAACGAATGAATGAATGAAGTGTATGCATGTGCAGTACAAATGTCTCTATGTCTACAATTTTCTCTTGATTGCAAATATAATTATATCAGATAGAGCTTTTGGGGCTCCATTCTTCAGGAGCTAAACAGGTTCTGCTTTTGGGTCTTTTTTCACCCCCAAGGCAGCAGCCCCATTCCATGAAAGTGCCTTCAGTCAAAGAAAAAACTTTATATCAAAAATCATTTCTGCAGAACAAATTTCAACTGTTTCTATTTATTAAAGTTAACAAAATAAATAAAACTCCCACACCAGCAGTGCTTATTAGCAATTATTGCTTAACTATTTCTTTTGTAACTCCAGCTGTCTAGGTGCCTTACAGACTTATGGGAAGTGAGTCACCCCTGCCATGAGAAGCTTCTTTTTCTAACAGGCAAATCCCAGAAAAGGCTAGGAGATGTAAATAAGAGGAAATACCACAATGAAAGTAATTCCACCATCTTGGAAAGGATCAATTTTTATTTTTTTTTTTCAGTTGGTTCAAAGGCATATTCATTAACTCCAGGATCGGTCAGGTAATACCTGTCTCTGTGTGGGAGATATAATCTTTAAGCATGTTTTGGAAGAACTGTATTTTAAAAAATGACTTGTTAAATTTGGAGAAGAAGAGAAATTGCATGTCAGACTGAATCAAGAAAGTGATTATCAGCGTAATTGTGCCCTTCCCTAGGGATAACAAACATGGTCAGGAGATGACTGGTCTGATAGCCTGGGAAGGAAAATAGACAAGAGTCATTGGCTCATTTTCACTGTAAATGAAGCTTGACAGAAGATCTAAGACCTCTCAATACATCAGTGTGAATCACTAGGCCATAACCAGGCTGTTATTAGCTGGTAGCAAAGCTTTCCCCTTTTATCTGACAGGTTGAATAGGAACGTAGCAGGACTGGAAACAAATCCATGACTTCACAGCTGGAAACAAACCTTTGACCAAGACTGAATCAGAGTTAGGCAAATCCCAAAGTTCTAGTTTATTCTGGAGAGGAATTAGTATTCTTAATTGTTAATATCAAGGTTTTTGTGGGAACAGTTATTTTTCTGAGTTAGGGATAAATGAGATAAATGTGAGATAAATGTGCCAGTCTTTTCTTGGCTGAAATTCAGGCAAAGTATGGTGAGATGCTGAGGTGCAGGCCAGGCCCAGTGAAGGAGGTTTATGTAGGTGGATATCTGACTTTATCCAAAACAGGCTCTTGTATTGCTAGGCTGAATATCTCTCACCAACCTTCAAACTCTTGAGAATAAAACACCATTCATCCTATGTTCCACAAATCTCTTGCTGCAGTGAGTCACAAAGATATACACACAACATTTCTGTAGGCAAAGTGCTTAGCTCAGTTCCAAATATTGTGTCACTGCTGTTCCTAGGAGTAAATCCTGCTTTCAGAAAGCATATCTTGGCCAATAAATAAGGAAGAAATGAGGAGTAGAAAAGATTAATTATATGGAAATGCTTCATCTATGTTCCTTATTTTAACAAGCAGTTAATCAGCACTGTAGCATTTCCTGGAAACATGATCAAGTTTAATTTATTAATTTCTTAATAGCCTCCAACAAACACTGAAAGTAATTAACACCCTTGCTACTTCAGACTGATGATTTTTAGAGCTGAGTGAGTTTGATTGTCTTGAGAGTGAACAAATCTGGCTCCAGGAATGGAGGCATTCAGCTAGAACTCCAAGAATTGCTGGGTGGCTGGTTTATTTTCTGATTTGGAGGGAAAAACAATTGTAAAGATGAAACAAGACTGGGAATACTGGAGGTTTGACTAAAGAGTAGATGAGTGAAATATAAGAATAGAAAAGACTTTATGCATAAAGAGTGGATGAGAAGAGAGGTCTCTTTAACAGAGTTTGTAGGTCATATTATTTGAACAGTTAATCTGTATTTCCAAAAAACACCTAAATAACACGAGCAATTAATTCCTATTTTTAAACACTAAATGGATGGGGAGGAGTTAATTTCAAAAGATTTTGAAGTCCTTTGTTACATAAAATCACTGAACATTTAGAGGTCTCCATGTGTTTAATTGTGATTTTTATAACTTTTAACAAAATAGAAGTTGTATCACAAGTTTGAATTTTTTCTCCTGTTGACTGCAGAATCAATTATTTATTAACTTTAGACTTACCAATTTATTCTTTAAATCTACTTACAAAAACTGGAAGAAATTATATTAAAAAGAAAATTCAAGTGAAATGAAAAATACAGTCAATCTTAAAAAACAAACAAACAAAAAACCCCTCAATTACACACACAAAAAATGGACCATTATTAAGCAAATCACTCCACTTTAAAAACAATCTTCAAGCCCACTGAAGTTTAAAAAAATCATAAATTTAGAAATATTTACTGAATCACGACCAGATATATTGGAAGATGGAATGACACAGACTATTGATTCTCTAACTGAAATCCAAGTGGTGTTTCTGGTTCATGGAGCCATGGTAAGTGGTTCCCAGGTGGTTCATGGAGCCTTTTAATTACAGAAAATTGTAGTGTTTTGAGGGCTGACAGTTTTCTCTGAACCTTATGAGGTAGTGGTGACCATATTCAGGAGGTGGATAAATATGCATTCCTGTACCAGAGCAGAAAATTTTAAAAAACACAGAATGAAAGAAAAAAGTGTATTGACAAGAGATAGCATTAGGGATTTAGACTGGGATACTCCACAGTTGCAGGTCAGCTGTACATGATGGGCATTTTCTGAAAAGATCTCTAATCTCAAGAAATCCTAGCTTTCATTTTCTTTCTTTCATTATATTTCTGTGGTTTTTTGTTTTTTGTTTTTTTTTTTTTTCAGGAGATCTGTAAATCTATGGTCTCAGTGACAAAAAATATTTCATAAATTATAAGCGATACTTTGCTACTCAGAGTTTTCCTTCTGTCCCTCCATCTCATTGGAGACACCAAGTCCTTTGTGAATCATCAATTGAAAGTCGAAGTTCCTTGGTTGAAGCAAAAGGAGAAAATATCCTTTTTCTTTCCACATCAACTTCATCTCAGTGAAAGGTTCCTGTCTTGACAGCACTGCAAACTAATGGTCTCTCCTCATTCTTGCAATAGACCAAGCACAAAATGTGCCATTACGAGCCTTCAGTTGCTGCCTCAACTTTTTACTTGAAGAATCAATTTTGACTGGAAATTACAGAACAGTCTATATTCATCTTCCTTCTCCTTAACCATTGAATATTTTGCCACCCATTCCAAACTAAACCACCAGACTTTACAGTCTCTACTGCTCTCTGCAGTCGGTGGAGAGAGAAGCCTTTAGCAGAGGTATCCAGTACAGGTGATCTGTTATTTCCCAGTTTACATCTTTCCCAAGTGAGCTACAGAGGCAGCTCAAACTTGGACTCTGTTGAGTTGTGGGCTAAGATCACCTTTTTGACTGATAAAGAGCATGGAATCAACCCACATTTTAGACTGCATCTATAATGCTGTGTCCACTTTTTGCCTTAACTGAAACAAGAAAGAGATCTATGAACTGGAAGAAGTTCAGTGGGGAGCATTGAGGTGGTCAGGGTTAGAGGATTGGCCAGTGAGAAGAGGCTTGGGGACTGGAGATCATTTATCCTGAAGAAGGGACAGCTGCCGAGGACCTGACAGCCAGGAAATTATGAGGAGATCATCAGGAGAATGGAGCCAGGCTTCTCTCAGCCTTGCAATGGAGTTAATTTAAAGTTAAGAATATATATATATGTTTGTATCAGGGCCTCTCTCCTATGACCATAAAATGACTTTGTTCAGCTTTTAATTTAAAGCAACATTTAATAATTCCCAGGTTCTCCTTCTCTGTGACTTTCTGTTCTACCTTAGCAATCTAAGTCACTTCTGTTTAGGAACAAAAGTTGCTGTAAGAACCTGATGCTTTATAAAACAGAAAAATGATGGTTTCTGTGACAGCAAGGTTGTATCAGGAATGGCCACATTGTGGCTCAGAGTGAAATTGTGAATAAAAAAAATGCTATTAATAGCAAACTAAATTTCATTGGAGGGTGCAGGTCAATGATGTCACCTAGGAAGAGTTTCACTTAGGACATTTGAGTTAAAATGGCAAAGGAATTTCCTCAAAGCTCCATTAATTTGGACAATTATTTTTGCTGAGGTCCTGGCTCAGACCATTACCCAGAGTGTGTCATAACCTTAACTATCTAAAAAGCTGTATGTTCCAAAGTTTGACATTTAAGCACGTAGGGAGTAGATGGAAGGTCTCATTTTCCAATTTAAATACATCCTGGAAATTAGATTAAGAAAATCTCATCTCAACTGTGGCAGTCACAGGGAGAACACAGATGTTCAGCATTTACAGAATAATGTTTCTGTTTTAAGGCATCGGTTATTCCTTGCTAAGTACCCCAAATCAACACATTTCCATTGCTTCCAGCATATCCATACCAGTTATCAAATTAGGATCTGCAACCATTAATTTCAAGTGCTGGCTTGGCATCAGTGCTTAGTGGGCAGCCTAATAGAAAGGCTATTTGCTAACAGATGCAATTGCTTCTCTAATGTACATCATCCTGTTTTATTCAGCATTTACCTGCCTCAGTTATCTTTATGCAGCTAATTCACAGATGCAGCAAACCATGTATTATTTCATTTAACTGAAGGATCCATTTATCCCAGTCCCACTGCCAAATATGCACAGCACAGGAAATGCTGCCTTGTTATTGATAAGGGTGGATTTGTTTGTTTCCTTTTTTAGCTGTTATGATTGTAATAATTTAGGTTTTCCCTTGAAGAATCTAACCTTATACAAAAATGAAATATAAAATGATGTAAAAAGTAAAATAAAGAGTTCAAATTAAAGGTTATTTCTGAACAGCAGTTTGAGGAGTTATTTGCACCTTGGTTCTGTGGTGGGTTAACCTTGGTTGAACACCAGGTATCCAACAAGCTGCTCTATCTTTCCCCTTCCATCAACAGAACAGGGGGTGAAAACACAATAAAAAGCTCATGGGTTGAGATAAGGACAGGGAGATTATTGACCAGTTACCATCATGGAAAAAAACAGACTTGAATTGCAGAAGAATAGTTCAGTTTACTGTAAATCAAAATCGGAGTAGAATAATGAGAAATAAGAAATTTAAGAGCTCCCCTCCTCAATCTCTCCCTTCTTCCCAGGCTCACCATTATTCCCGACTCTCCTACCTCCTTCCCTTGAATGACACAGCGGAACTAGGAATGGGCTTGTGGTCATTCATAAAGCTTCAGCTCTGCCTCTCTTTCTTCACACTCTTGCTCAGCTTTAGCATGGAGTCTTTCCCATGAGATGCAGTCCCTCACAAAGTGCTCCAAGATAAATCCTTCCACAGGCTGCAGTTCTTCACCAGTGTGGGTCCCTTCCACTGGTACAGTCCTACAGGGACACTCTGCTCTACTGAGGGTGCCCCATGGGGTCACAGGTCCAGCCAGACAATCTGGTCCTGTGTGGGATCCTCCCATGGGACACAGGTCCTGTCAGGACCCTGCTCCAGCATGGGCTTCCCACGGGGTCACAGCCTCCCTTGGGCATCCCCTGCTCTGGTTTGGGGTCCTGCAGGGGCTGCAGGGGGATCTCTGCTCCCCAGGGACCCCCAAGTGCTGCAGGGCACAGCTGCCTCACCCTGGGCTGCACCAGGGGAACCTCTGGCTCCTGGAGCAGCTCCACATGGCCCCATATTCTCTTTGTAAATCATGGTCATAATCGTGAAATTAAGAACATAACAGACATCAGCTTCTCAAATCAAACAACCATCCTTGTGGGATCTTTCTTCCGGAAGTCTTCCAGATTTGTCTAAGCAAGCCTTTGCAAACTCAATAAAAACAGCAGTCCCATACAAAGTAGGAAGTTGGATTAAAGGAGATCCCACCAAACCATTTTTTTTTTCTTCACTAGCATGATATTTTCTCCAGTGTTTTGTCCTTCCCTTCACTCTTTTACTGTAGGTCCAGGAAGACTTGAGACAATGCAATTTTTATTTATTAGCCTTTGAATAGTGTTTTTTTCCTCAGTGTTTTAGATGAGATAAAATAAGGCATTTATTCTTCAGAAAAAAAACCAAAAAACAAAACAAATGCTTTCCGGGGCAAATCTAGTACTAGATGCTTCGATCTTTGAAATTTAAAAATGGTGGAGGAAGGAATAGGATTCTCCAGTTCACCCTTCACTTGTTTTTCATGGTTCTCAAAACACATTTCCCAAATAGTTGCTCTATGCTGCTAGAACATTTCCCAACAGGAGGGCTGTGCAAGTGACAGTTTCCTTGATAACCTCAGGCTGTGTGACAGAGCTGCATGAGCAGACACAGGAAGTTTTTATCTGCGTGTTCTGATCCATTTTTTCATTTCCATGGCATCAGTAAGTAATTGTCATGAAGACCAGCCCTTAGAGGGCATCCTGTCTCAAAAACTTATCGCCTCACTAGGCAAAGCCACACAAGAACTTGTGGTCACCAGCTTCCCTTTTGTTTTAATGAACTTCTGTTATTTGTGGCTTAAGGTATCATTTCTCACTGTGGTCTGGAGGAGGGAGGAAATAATTTGCTGCTGGCAAGAACATGGAAAGGAAATTCATTGTCATCACTGACAAATGGAGGGAGACACTCTCAACCACAAATTGTTTTAAGTCCCATGTGTTTTTTCCAAGTCTCAGAAGTCATCCTGGAGGACTGGGGGATGACCTGAGAGCTGGGGTGTCACTGAAATTGCCCAGCCAGGGCTGGGGCTGTGCTGGCACTGCACAAGCAGCTGTACAAACACACAAGCCCTGAAGTGCATTTACACCTATGAACCCTCAGGTGGGGTTTTTTTACACACAAGAAAGTCTGGATTTGCCATGGGTGGGAAATAACAAGGACCATGTGGTGACTGAGCAGCACTGAATGTAGTGTATTTTACCTTCTCAAGTTTCATGGTTGTATCAACTGGTGCTTACAAGGCTCCAATTTTCCATGTCCCAGATGTCTTTTTTATGACTGACAAGAAATTTCAGTGAGTTATATTTGCAATACTCACATACCTCGTAAATAATGCTGTCATGTTATGGGGGGGGGCAAGAAAAACAAAAGCCATGGAGTCAGTCATTCCATGGATGATCAGCACGATGAAAGGTGAACACACAATCCTACTTCCCCTGACACCCCAGGGCTTTGGCAAGCCATGAGATACCATAACATTCCGGAATTCCCACTGAAGTCTTTTTGTAATACTTCTCGCCAACATCCACCTCACTTCTTTTCCCTTTCTGGTCTCTGCCAGGGTATCTGTGAAACTCCTGGCAGCAGGTGGGCAGCTGGTGGGTCACGACTGCTGCTTGTGACACGGGGAAGGATTGTCCTCCTGATACCTCGTGTTCCCACCATCTGTCTGTCACACTTGCCTGATGTCTTTTGTTTTATCTTTGCATTGCTAACTCTTCAGAGTTGGCTCTCTTTTGACATGTATTTATGAAATGCAGGAAAAGGTAGGCTTTTACTTCAGAAGTCCTGGACACATAGAGAAAATAAGTAATAATCAACTGTGGCTTTTTAAAATGGTAAGAAAACCATGTCTGGGTTAGTCACATCCTGAGAGACACACAAATTTCTTCCTAAACCTGATAGAATTTTTGGCTTCTAGGAAAAAAAAATCCCCTTTTTTTAATTTTCAAAAGGAAAAAACTCTTACAGCTAGAAATAAAACATTAAGTGGAGTGGGCACAGAAGCTGAACTAGAGCATTACTTATACCTAGCACCTAAGATTTTGCTTTTCTTTCACAACAATATGAAAGTGCCAGACACATTCAGTAGGTGATATCTATTTCCCCTGTTGCTCTTTAATAACTATTGCTATACATCTTTTTCTCTGGACAGAAAGAATAATACTCCTGTCCATCACACAAGATGCAACTGCATGCAGAGCAAACAAAAGCATTGCTATTACAGATGTATCTTTGGTTCCTTCCCTGTCAATGCCATTCTCAACCTGCCCCTCAGCAACAAGTGCTAATATTAAATAATCCATTGAAATGAAATATCTTTGATTTTGAAGTACTATGATGTGTATTTTGTGTGCCATAATTTGTCATTGCCCTGGGACATTCAAAGGAAAGTTTTTTAAAGTGGGACTGCTCCACAAAGTTGTCACTTGTCTTGTAGAAAATAAAGATGTTATAAAATCCAAAGGACTGCAGTCCAAGCAACACCTTCAGGGTCAGTGTGCTTATTACACTAAGTTGTAGTGAAGAGCAAATTAGACATGAACATGCACTACAACAACACAAAACATTTGGTACCACTGTGCTGGAGAGCAGGCATGAAAATATGAGCAGTAATTTGATGGTTTCCAGCCAAGAATATCTCTGGAATCTTATCTCTATTTCCAAGTATCAAAAAAATAAAAATCACATAAAAATTAAATGGTTTTCTATTTGGGAAAAAAATTATGCACAGAACAACACGAAGCAAAACACGATATTTATGATGCCTCATTCAGTTAATTACTCTAGAACTGTTCTCTGAAAATAAGTTCTTCAATTATTTGACATCTGTCCCACTGCTGACACCAATAAATGGTAAATTATCTCCCTTGATCACAGGACATCCTGGAAATACCCTGGTCTTGGTGGAGGCATCACCATAAGGAGCATGGGGTAACTCCAGAGATCCAGTAAGGAATCTTAGGAGTAATACTTACTCTTAGTAAGTATTAAGTACTAATAAGTACTAATTATTAGTAAGTAAGGAAGTACTCTTAGTAAGTATTCCTTAGAGTAAGGAATACTCTTAGTTTAAAGAGATCCAATAGTAAGGAAAATATTTTTAGATAAGAAATACCTTGTTATTACCTGTATCTATATACAAGCTGTGTAACAGAAGAAAGAATTACATTTTGCTTGTTTGTTTGTTTTATTAATGGATGACTTGTGGGCAACATATGCAAAAATCCATCAGCTCAGTGAAATGATCTAAAGATTTACAACACCCATTAATCTCTGGGAAAAATACAGAGGAAGAAATATTAAATTTCCATTTTACTGACAATGCAGTAGAGACATAGCCATGACTCATGGTGTTCTGGTTCCAGCATCAAAATACGAGTTAAAATCTCAGGGTTCACACTTTTAACCTCTTCCTTCTCTTTGGTGCTTTGGGGTGTGGGTTTTGTTGGTTTTTTTTGGTTGGTTGATCTCCCTAGGAAGTCACTGACTTGGACATTCTCCTCAGTGTCACAAGGTGGGGCTGGGACAGAGCAGAACTGTGATCAGTCAGAGTAAAGAGAGGCTTCTCTCCAGGAAATACCTCCTGAGAGTGGTGTGTATCAGTGATGGAGACTGTCACATTTCCTGCTAAATCCTGGATGGCACAGTAGCACCACTGTAAAGAAAAATCTGACATTTATGGTGAGGTGATATTTCAGCTTGAAGGCTGCAGAACTTCTTTTTTCAGTTCCAATTTCTGAGTTTGCCCCTGTGCAGGATTTCTCACCATCTCTCTCTACCGGTAAATGCTGAGATCATTACATGCACATTTCCTGTGCCACTATAAATAACACCATCTAAATATTCATCTGCAAACGTGTTGCAATAAATTATATAAAGAGTACTTATGATTCACTACAAATTATTGGATCCTAGGGCCCTATGAAAAGTATCTGATTTTGAAAAATCCATGTGTTTATTTTTTCCTAATGTGAGAAAAATTACCAAGTTTGAATGATTTTTTGGGAAACATTTCTGCCAGCCAAGGTTTGGGCTAAAGTTGTGGAAATCAATAGGAGCTCTCCTGTCAATTGCATTATGTACTGGATCAGACCTGCAGAATATTATGCATCTATTTGCATTGATTACAGGCACTTTTTATTCCCACTCCTGTAACTGGCTGCAGCATTATCACTGCTTTTTAGAAAGGGCAATGTAGCATGTCAGTTTGAAAGATTGCTGCCTCTGGTCATATTAAGTTAGGAATAAAAAGATGTAATTTCCACATTTCCCAGGTCTAGCCTTATACTGAAACACCACTACAAAGCACATTCCCTCTTTTGTAATGTCATTATTCCCATCACACAAGTGTCATGCTCCATATCATTAACTTACTTGTCTCTAAGACTTTCCTTTGTGCAGGCTCTGGTTTCTCACACAAGAAATGACACAGAATGTCCTGAACCCACCACTTTTTTAGCTACTCTGGGACAGATTCGTATTTTGATAACAATAACTACATTTTAGAACTGTGGAACATCAGTCTCTTCTCCCAAAAAAAAAAAAAAAAAGTGAGAAGATGAGACAAAACAGCCACAAGTTACACCAAGAGTTTAGACTGGATCTTAGGAAAAAATTTCTTTACTTAGAGAGTGGTGGCAATGGAACAGGCTGCACTGGGAAGTGGTGAAATCACCTTTCCTGGAAGTGTTCAATGAACATGTGGATGTGGCATTTGGGGACATGGCTTAGTGGTGGTTGGTTGGACTCATGGTCTTAGAGGTTCTATGATTCTATTTTAATCTTTGAGGTCTAAAAAGAACAGCTCACTAGGGGGTGTCAAAATACCATGAGAATTAAGAGCCAGGAGGTTACTGTTGACTGGGGATCATGGGAAGGTGGGAATAACTGGAATAGATGCAGATGAGTAAAGAGAGATCTGGGCTGGGACATGGAACCCACTCTTGTCACCGGCTGAGTGATGAGATGTCCTAACAGGAACTGAGCTTCATGGCACAGCTCATATAAGCACTGCTCTCACACACTTACAGGAGCTTTCCAAGAAAGCAAAACAAATTTTGGTTATTCAAGGCCAAAAGCTAAATCTATCTTAGTTTTGTCTAAAATGCTTCCTCATATTTTAATCCATGAGTGATGATATTATAAACAACAGACCACAGAGCTGAGGTTGCTTTCCACAACCAAGAGGTTCCCATTGGGAAACCTTGTGTGTGATTAGATCATAATAAAAAATAAAAAACAACCAAACAATAAAAACAATAGTAATAGCAGATACATACAAATATTTTTAAAATTCCTCATAGTTAAATGGTTAGAGTATGATTTTACTGATAAGTGGTCATTAAAACCAAATTCACTGACATTGACTGTTGACATGCCTACAAACTTTGGGATTCCCCACAGGAAAAGAGTAAGAGGGAACTAAATTGTAAAATCTCACTGGATTAGCACAAGAGTCAAAACAATCATGAGACTTAAAGAAGAAGGAAAGAACTTACCTTCTTTTAAAAAATTTTCAAAGGTCTTGTAACCAGCATCTCTTTGTGTGTTCCCAACCTCCCCTTTATTAACTTTTACTGACATATTTTGAAATTTGACAGTTATTCAGTGAAACTATAAATAAGTCTCCTCCCCCGCTCCTCCCAATACAGTCTATTAGATTCAAAGCCTTCATTTCTGTTTTGCATAATTGACATCATTATCTGTCAGGTTGCTGGGCTCAGGTTTGCAGTCATTATGAGATCATTAGAAAAAGGGTTGTAATAAGTTCAGAAGGCCAATCGGCTCTGTTCTAATCACTGGAGAAGAGAGTGCTGATAGGGGCCTCGGGGAGAAAGTATTGAAGCAGCTAGAGGATTTTTAATGACCAAATCAAGTTAGGAAAATCACCACCTGTGCCTCAGTGAACAGGATAATTTCAGCTTTGGCTGAGGGTGAGTGTAAAATGGATTTCCAATCACTTTTATTTTTCTAACCACTCTTATTTTATTTTTTCTTTCTTCTTTTTATATTTTCTTAGGAGTGGGGTTGGTGACTGGAAATCTACAGAGCACAGCAGCAGAAAATAAGGAAAAAAACCCAGAAAATAAAGTTATTGAAGGAGAATGAAAACAGTGTCCTGTAGCAGCTGAAGGCAGTTGCAGGTCAGAACAGACACTTTGATAATTCAAGAAAACATTTAGCATTTCAAAATCAAGGGGAAGCAGTTCCATAACCTAAAAATGAAAGTGCAGTGTTTTTATCAGTAGTCAGGTGGGGAGAGGAAAGCCACACCATAGGTGACTCAGTCCATTGCAATTTCAATGTCTGAGGCTGCTGGACAGGTAACTTGTCTGGGAGTGTCTGCTTTCCTCCACTCTCTCCAGAGGGAATACAAATGAGTAGCTGAGTTAATAAAGCTAATTATTAGACAGCTAAATGATCACTCCAAGAGTTAAATGACTCTTAGTCATGACTAACTCTGGCAGGCACAGTCACACTGATTCTGCCTTGGACTGGGTTTTGTACTTGAATGTGCAGTTACTCAGTCCTTCCCCAAGAAACTGCCACTCCTGTCCTTTGTCTTACCCACCCAGACCTCTCCAAAAATCATATTGCTGTCTTCCATATTGCCATTGTGTATTCTTCAGAGTTATCTAGATAATAATTTTCAGAAGACTAGAGCTCACTTTACCTGTGCTTGAGAGAAGATGTCGTGGGAAACCCTAAACACAAGTTAAGATTTAACATCTTTCATCAGCACTCTGTAGCTTGGGCTAAACACCATGTTATTTGTATTCACAAGGCTTCCAGTTAACGTGGAGCACAGGCAGACAAAATTTCCATCTGCTTTGGATGCAAATAAAATGAGCTCATGTCTGCTCAGAGGGCAAGAGCCCATGTAGGTGCATCCTGTGTCTGGCTTATCTCTTAGATAATAAATTAATCAGAGGAAGAGCAATCTCCTTTTTGTATGTTTGTACAGTCCCCAGCACAGGAAATTATGGGTCCTGCTGAGGTCCGAAAAGACCACTCCATTATGAAAACTGAAATTTAGAATGAATGCACCTTCACTCATATCTTCATTGAATAAATAAATGGAGCACATTAAAGCCAAGGTGAAAAATATTCAGCAGATATACTTCTAATGGAAAGATAATTTAATTGAAAAATAATCTGTTCACAATATTCTCATATACAGTATTTTATTAGATCCTATTACCAAGAACCCATTTACTCTGCATCCTTTGGAAGATATTATAGGGAAGGGAAAATTTAGGCTAGATGAATGGATAGTATGTGGGATGAATGAATCTTCCTGTATTAATATATCTCATGTTAACAGATGTAGGTAATTAAAATAATCTTTTTAAAACCAGATATAGGTAAGGAGACTGACTAAGAAAAAGATTGTGTCAGGTCTTTTTTTTTTTTCCTTTCTGTCAGACTGTTCTTTCTCTGTCAAGGGAAATTTTGTCCTTGAAAGCTTTTTTTCTCTCTTTTTCCACACAGAAACCTTTGGCTTTATTATGAAACACTACTGTCCACACGAAAGGCTATTTAAAGCAAAGAAACATATGGTAGTTCCCTTCCTCTATTTATACTATTAGATTTGTGGTTTATTTTGCTCAAAAATAGGGGTTTAGGCCACCAAAGAGCACTTTATGCTGTGTGAAATTGCTATATAAGATTACTCAGCAAATGAATCAATAATGGTCCTACCAGTTCTCAGGGATATCAGATTTTAGTCCTTGACAAAATAAAAATATGAAACAGATCTCCTTTTTTCTTTTTTCTTCTAAAGTTGGAGGAATCAGACCATCTGACTCTTGTTCATTGGCTTTGCAATCACTCCTAGAGATTATTGGGAAAAACTTCAGTTGTCACAATCATCAAAAGGTGCAGAGTTTTTTTCACTGTCATAGTTTTGAGATGTGTTCTGTACACATTTTTAAAAAGGTTTTACTATTAATTATTAAATTATTTGGAGGTCCAGGCCCAGAGAGTGGTAATGAGTGGTGCAACATGCTGGTGGTGGCTGGTCACCAGCCAGGTTCCCAAGCGCTCAGTACTGGGTAGCCTTGTTCAATATCTTTATTGATGAACTGCTCAAGGGGATTGAGTGCACTCTCAATCAGTTCATGGACAAAGCTAAATTCAGCAGGAGTGTTGGTCTGCTGGAGGGTAGGAGAGCTCTGCAGAGGGGTCTGGACAGGCTGGATCAATGGTGTAAGGCCAACTGTGTGAGGTTCAACAAGGTCAAGTGCTGTGTCCTCTCCCTGGGTGACAACAACCCCAGGCAGTGCTCCGGGCAGAGCGGCTGGGGAGTGACCCAGCGGAAAAGGATTGGATTTTGGGCCCCTCACTACAGGGAAGATCTTGAGGTTCTGAAGCACGTCCAGAGAAAGGAACAGAGCTGGGGAAGAGTCTGGAGCACAATTCTGATGGGCAGTAGCTGAGAGAGCTGGAGGTGTTTAGTCTGGAGAAAAGGAGGCTCAGGGGGACCTTATTGCTCTCTATGACTCCCCAGAAGAAGATTGTAGCCAGGTGGGGGTTGGTTTCTTCTGTCAGGAAACTGGCACCAAGACAAGAGGATTTAACCTCAAGCTGTGCCAGGGGGGTTCAGGCTGGGCATCAGGAAGAATTCCTTCACTGAAAGGGTGGTTGGAACAGGCAGCATTTGGAACAGGCTGCCCAGCAAAGTGGTGGAATCACCATCCCTGGAACTGTCCGAGAAACGGCTGGACGTGGCAGTCACTGCTATGGTTTAGTTGACAAGGTGTGACTTGATGATCTTTGAGGTCTTTTCCAACTTTAATGATTCTAAGATTATTTTAAAGCATATTAAAGGTAATTATATCTTTGAATATATTAGCACGTCTCCTACCTGTGAGCCCTTGATGCTCAACAGCACCTTCAGCACTAGTGTAAGATTCACCTCACTGATTTGAATGTGAAACCACTTCTCTACTCACCCATAAAGTCAATAAAGAGAAACAGACAGTTTTAGAAAACTAATACCTCTACTACTGTGACTACTTACTACTACTACCACCAACAACAATTTTTATGCACCTTAGATAATTTAATTTAATCATCTGAAGGAATTTATTTCTGTCTGTTAACTCTAATATCAGTTGATATTCTTTTCCCTTTAACTTTACATCATCTGAATATTCATAAAGCATAGCATGAACATTTTTTTTCCCTGTCTTCCATAGTCTTATGTAATTTTTCTGAAGAATGAAAGTTTGAACCCTCTGTATATAAAACCAGTAGTATTTATGGGCACTGCATTTACTCAGCGTTGACCAAAGACAGTGGGAGAATTTCCACTGAACATGTGGCAGGCAACTGTGCCGAAAACGTGGCTCCTTTCACACCTGAATTCAATAAGTCAATGATTCTGTAACTGTAAGATCATCAATCTGAAACATTTAGCTATGTCTGCAGCAAAATATATAAAATATACACTAAAAAGACCACAGTTCATCTTAATGGAGAAAGCCTGCCTCACTGTCTGTGACAGATACAGCCCTTAGCAACACAGCTATGAGAGCAGTTTGACTCACAGACACGCAGAATTGTCCCTGCAAAGCTCAAATTCCTATTTCAATTCCTTGTCTAATTTGTGAATCATCTTGGTTCGAAGATTCATGTCAACAATTCAATATAAGACACTTTCTGCACTCATGCAGACTATGTGCATGCTGAGATCTGTTCATTGCCAGAAGCTCTTTAAGGACTTTAGATGAGAACAATTAATCAAGTGAAAATTTATTTCAGTATGTGATTTGATTCAGTTACTGTCTTAGTCTCCAGGCTCAAGGAACAGAAAGCTGTTCCTGTTCTTACCTACTACTGCCTGTTTCCAAAACCCCTCCTGAGCTGTGATGTGTGTCAATGTATGAAGCTTTAGCTGATAGCACTGCTTGAACTGAAGTTTTTGTCCTCACTCCTTCATTAACCCAGCTGTAAATTCTGCTTCCCTGTAAGAGAAGTATGCTATTCTGGAAATTAATCCACTGGACAAAATACATCACCCTTACTCAGACAGAAGTGCCTTGTAATGTAGTCTCACTGAATTTAATGACTGATCTGAATACGAAAATATTAATACAAGTCAAATGAGCAACAGAACATGGCCCATAATTGTCATAGATAGAAATTAAGGATTTGAATTCTTCATTTTCCCTCCTTTATTTTGAATGAGGAGTTTTTACAACTTAATTAAGAACACCAAAAAATATTTTTTTGCCCTACAGAGATACATTTTTCCTTTTAATAGGGGCTATGGTTTCCAGTGATGATTTTGGAAACCCACCCAATCGTGTTATTGATGAGTCCCCTTTCCTAGACTTTGACCTGATCAAAGACAGTAGAAATCACAGAATCATAGAACTGTTTAGGTTGGAAAAGACCTCTAAGTTCACAAGACCAGCCATTAAATTAACACAGCCAAGACCACCACTACAACATGTCCCTAAGTGCCACATATACATGTCTTTTAAATATATCCAGGGATGGTGACTCCACAACTCTCCTGGGCAGCCTGTTCCAGTCCTTGGCAACACTTTCAGTGACAATTTTTTTCTAATGTCCAACCTAAACCTTTCCTGGTGTAACATGAGATCATTTCCTCTTGACCACCTCCTGTCAGGGAGCTGTAGAAAGTGATAAGGTCTCTCCTGAGTATCCAGGCTAAGCCCTCCCAGCTCCTTCATCTGCTCTTCATTAGACTTGTGCTATAAACCCTTCAGCAGCCTCATTGCTCTTCTTTGGACACACTCCAGCACCTCTATCTACTAACTGCAAATTGAAGAGTCATTTTTCTTTTAAAAATCCATTTCCCACAGAATTGGATGAAGCTTCACCTTTCTGTTGCCAAGCGTGGGCTTGTTAGATGGCCTTTCCTCATACACAAATATTCTACTTCTAATTGGAACTGCTTCAGTATTTGTCAATAAGAGTAAGAACATACCAAAGGAAACGCAGAAAAGAACCAGAAAGTTTACTTCTTCAGACAGCTTCACTCTTTTTCCCCCTGTTTTTATAAAAATGAAAGCTTACATACATTTTTTATCATTATTTTTTATCTTATAGTCAAATCTGTGGTATTAAATACTTCCTTTGGACATAAGTCCCCTACATGAGAGCTGATGGGGTCTTAGTGGCATTTATGGATGGAAAAGATGAAAACGTTTTTTTTCTTGGTTGGAGAAGCCATTTTAGATCATTTTACGCCTAGTAAATCCATTCTGCATTGATGATTGCCCTGTTTGCTTCCAAAAAGAAATTATAGTAACAGAATTTTAAAATGCAGTGAATTCTGGAGTAAATATAAATATTTGTTGTTGTTGTTATTGTTGCTATTATAGTAGCTTGTTTGTTGTCTGCTTACAAGGCATACAAACTTTCAGCTAACAGACAGATATCTTCATCTGAGCACACTTATTAAAGAGTGGCTTGAGACACAAGAAATTCAGTGTTGACATAAAATTTTCAAAGAACATATCCCAGCTTTTTCTCTTTAAGGAAATGTTTTTCACCCCATGCCTTCACAAGGAGCCTACCTGTGACTCAGAAGAAGTCAGAGGCTCCCAAATAGGACTCTTTATGTTGTAGCATTCTGCACACAGCCCAGAAGCATCAAATTGAGAAAAAAAACCCACATACAACACCACAAATGGTGTAGAAGTGGGAAACGGGAAATCCCTTGCTGGTTCACAGAAGGAAAAATCTTTTACTCAATTATTCTGGATAAATGTGCAGGTGAAAGGAGCAATACCAGTTCTGCATTTTCTGCCAAAGGCTCTGAGATTGCCACAAACCAAATCTTGTACAGTAGTAGATTGAGAGGATATTGATAAATCATTCATTTAGTCATCTACATGACATAGGAAGCACGTAAAGCAGCATAAGGATTAGATCTGAGCTTAGGGATTCACCTAATTAGCATTTATTCTCCAACACTTGGCTTCTATTGCAATGTACAGTTCTGAGACTTCTTCCAACAGAAAAAGGAAGGATAAAAGCAGTTTGTTGATCACAGCTCACAATTCTATAATATCAAAGAAAGGTCAAGCCTTACAATATTTATTTTAAATAACTAGGTATGCCATTCAAGTACCTTAACAAGATATCTAATCCTTCCTTCGTGGTACCTTACACTTGAAATATCTGATAATCAATGTTTTTATGTCAGATGTATGCCTAAGTAATCCCCCCCTCCCATCATACAGAACACATCTGCATTAAACATCCTATTTCTGAAAACGAAAAACTAGCTTGAAGAAAGAACAGTCAATCAGCAGTGTTCAGCACCATGGAGATTTTATTGCTTTCTTTTAACCAAAGTCTTGGGCAAGATCCTATTTCTTCCATGAGTGTTGAATCTTTCAAGTGTTTTGAAAAATGTAGTAATGGAATGTACAGAACACAACACAGTACTCTGTCATCTGATATTGCAAATAATACATTTCATTTTCCTGTTTTTCTAGGGAAAACATTCAGGTGACAGATGGTAATTGCTAGGAGATAGAGAGACCACTATATTACCAAAACAGGCTTGAGAGTGATGTAAGTTTCCTAATGACTTTTGCATGGGAAGATATCTTAATAAATGAATTAAATAAATATTTTCTATGAAGATTTGAATTATAATTTAAACTTTGTTCACAACTGACAAGGCCAAAGCTTTTTTTCTATTCTGCATTACTCTGATGAGCTCTGACATCAAGAAAATGACAGAGTTGTTATCATTCAAATTTTATGTGGAATTGTGATTCTAGGAGTCATAATAACTTTATTATACAAAACTTTGTACTCATAATTAATAGAAGGCAGTCCAGATGCACCTTCTGAGAAGATGAGATGATCAAAACACAGGAGGGGAAATAAGGACATAGAATTATTCAAGCATCAGTGACAGAACTGGAACTGCTTAAGGTCATAATAACTCATTGAATCTAACACTTGTTATTGGAGAAAATAGAATTTCTGCTCCATCAGAAATCAAATGGTCTCTCAATTTGATCATAGTGTCTCAAATGTCGACTCTCACTATTTTCTCTGCTTCTGGGATAAAAAGCTGTCCTGCCAAAAGGATTATATGCCTAGTCATGCTCAGTTGTCATATATTTTGCAAAGGGAGAGAAATATTTAGTGTGAAGGGGAAAAAGATCTGTTTCTCTGACTTCTTACCTATTATCATTTGAAGGAAATATTACTCACCTCCACCATCCTTGCTTTTCAACTTCCCTCTTTCCCTAAGTGACAGAAAAGCCTGTAGATATGGATGATTCAAAACCAGATAAGTAGATATTTATGAAGTACAAAAATATCTACTGCCCTTCATCACAGAGTTTTTGGGTCTGGAAGCGGCGGATGGACACTCCTAACTGGAGTTAGGAGATTACTGTAAGATTACACATTGTTAGGAAAAGTTTTGCTATGAAGCAGAACCTAAATAACTTATAAGATTCTGCAGTTGAGGATTTTAAGTCTAGGCAACCCTCAGTATTGTGTCAGTATTCACCTACCTAAACAAAGAGAGAAGGAAGGGGAAAAAAAGTGTTGACTTTACATTACCAGCTAAACACTCAGCACACATGACTGGGCATGACCTTTCTGTTCAAACACATGCTCTCATCAACCAGGACAACAGAGGATGTCAGGCTCTAATGTTTGATATATATTCCACACGCTTGGTGAGCTGGATACGGCCCATTTTACTTTCCAATGAAGTAAGTGGTCCTGAACACACAATCATTCCTGGTAATGACTTTTTTTTTTTCTTTTTTTCCCCCTTCTGAATTGCACTGTTGGATGAAATATTTTGGGGTTATTTTCTTGTTTGTATACCAAAGTTTATACAGCTTTCTAACAAAGGCATTTGTTTCTGTGCCTGAGGTTTCAGTGATATTCAGGCTGGGGATATTATGCAGAGAGAATGGTTTCCTGACCAAATGTCATCAAGCAAGCATTCTGGGAGCTGATGGATTTTTAAGGGAATTTCCAGTTACATATGAAATGAACATATTTGTTTCTTACAGAGATGAATCAGTAATAGCTTGTACCAGAAAAAGCATTTCTACTTTCTAAATAGAAAAAATAAATAAGAAAAGATAGACCAAGGTGCTTTTCCATAGAGCCAACGTCAACAGTGATAAGAAAACTATGCAACCAATTCTCTGTGCTCTCCCTGGAATCAAAATAACATCTGGTAATTATAAGGGTGATAAATTACCTATTTTTGATCTTCCTTCCCATTAAGTCTTAAGGCTTTGATGGTGCCTTTGATGTGTCACTGATGGAAAAACTGGAGAGACATGGAGAAGGTGGGAGGCAATTTCTTGCATTGCACCAAAAGTTGCATCCTGATGCCATTTCTTATACAGTGTCAAAGTCCCAGAACTCTAGTCACTTCTAGGTTTTTTTTTGTTTTGTTTTCAGGAGGACAGTATTCTATCTCTTCATTTGCTACCTGAAGAATTCATCTGTATGCACCCTGAGAAAAAATCAGTGCAGTGGAAATAGGACTTCCTCCATTATTTTTTTCCCCCATCACCTTCTTTCTACATTCTACATTTCACCAGTGGGCTGCTGACTTACACCAACGAGATAGAACAAATCTGAGCACAACTTACCAAAGAAGTTCCCAATACCATACTCACCAAATTTAAAAAAAGGCTGTGGAGGAACAGATGAAAGAAGTGGATTTCTTTGGAACAAACAGTGGTCCTTTTGGTTTCCAAAAGAAAAAACCTTAATGAGAAAAGCTCTATTTTCCTTCTCTGATTGTTTTCTTTTTCCTTATCTTTATACAAAAACTTCAATTAAGCTTATTTAATAATCAAAATCATATTTCGTGCACATTATATACTTATAATCCATTTGAGGGTACCAAAACATAAGAGTCATTTCACCTGCCTCCACTTAATAACCCTCAGTAATGCTACATAAATATCCTGTAAGCAATGGAACCTGAAGAATTATTTTCATTGCCACAACGTATTAACAAAACCTGGATTCTGGCCTTAATGTTGTAGTCCTGGCTGTATTTTTTGCTGGGAGTGCAAAGTTCTGTAGCAATAACTACAGATTTGCATCTTGGTTTGGCTTTGCATTTCATGCAAAATATGGCATTTCAGCAGATAGCGTCTCCAGTCAAACAGAGTAGGATTTCTAGTCAAATTCTAACACAGTGTGATCTGGGAGCATTGTGAACTACTTATCTGAAGGCAAATAAATATCTTCTCACAAATTTATTGACCAAGAAATGCTTCTAAAAAGGTGATTATCAGACACTCCTTATAGGCAGTTTTTTGATTTTCATCACTTCATGTTTGTTTCATAGTAGGTACTCAAACCAGTGTCTGCAGGAGTCAAAATTGTCTCTGGTACTGCAGGGAACTGCAATAGATTGTCACTCCTTTTTGCTTTCTAGGTGCTTCATTAGAGCACAAAGGTCAAATCCTAAAAAGGAGTTCAGTGATAAAGAGAATGGCAAGTCTGACCCAAACAATATAAATGTTCCCTTGGAGAAGTCGAACACCCCAGAACTGGTCCCATTGTCACATTCATTGTTTCTTCTTTGCCTAAATGACTAAGAGCAAATTCTATATGGAAAGGTTGGTGTGGAAGAAATATAATTGAAGTCAACCAGAAAGCCAAGCAAAAATTTGGTGCCAAACTGGAGAGAGTATATGTTACACATGAGTCATTGACACAATGAGTGGAGCAGTGAAAATGAAACCTTCCACAAAGCAAGATGGACATTATTGTTGGGTATGAAAATTAGTAAGGCTGACAGAGGAGAAACTTGTTCTTGTATGATCAAGCAGAAGTAGACTCGGGTTTTCTTGTCACCTGTATTTCTTCAGAAAACTTTGTAAGAGGTGGATATCACACAGTCTGCCTAACAAAGGCTGCTATCCCCATTTTACACAGGGAGCACAAGGCAAGGGTTTCTGATACCTCAAAGCCTCCCTGAACTGGGACCCCAGGGGAACTTAGATACAGATTCACATTCTGATTGTATCACTGTTTTCCAGGTATGGTCCCCAGTCAGCCCTGTGATGTCTTAGGTGTGTTCTTCAACATACTCTCTGGAGAGGTGGTGAAGCAGTTCTTCTTGGAACTCTTCCTGCTTTGGAGGTCAGGAACATTCTTGGTTCCAAGTTTCAAAATTAAGTTGAGCAGATATTTTCCCTGGTATTTCCTCCAGCCATCTTCTAAGGAGAAACACTTCTATCCATTCAACCATCTGTTTTCAAGAGATGATGTGTCTGAATTCCAAGCAGGTAGAAGTCCCCATTTGTGCAAACCTAATTTGGATGCTCAAGCTCCACAACACTAAGTATACTCCTCTCTCTTACCTTTTTTTTGCACAGGTTTAGATGCATCATCTCTCAGAAATGACATTCTTTCTTTCATTATTTGGAGAAACTAATACACCTTAATGCCTCCTTTCAAGTGCTTTATCTCTTTTGGTCAAGCACCTACCTACATTTTCTTCTGTGCTGGACAGTAACTAATGCTCATGGTCAAAAATAAAATCTACAGTGAAGCAAGAAATGGAATCTGTATATTTCAAACCTCAGTTTATAATCTTAACACCTACAGCATACTTTGTGAAAAAATACCAAACAAAATGCAAACAATCCAAAAGTGCTTCACTTCTAGAATCCAGGAGGGAATTATTCTACCATTGATTTTCTGGAATTCATGTGTTCTGAGTGCCAAATAAGACCCTGTCCTGCAACATAAACTTCACAGTGATAATAAAGTAAAGATATGTATTTAAATGTCTGTATGACTGAAGGCTTAAGCATTTAGACTGTACTATTTTCATATTCCTGCCCTTCACTGTCCCAAATCATTCTACTCCATCATGTCTTCCAACTCTTTTGTTCTTAGTTTTCAGGACTGAAAGTTCCTTGGGATACTAGTTTACTTTTCAACCGATTAATTTTTCTATGCAATGATCAGTTAGTAAAATTTTGCGCATTATATTAAAATGGATAAAAATTATAACAAACACTCCAAAGACCTCTGGAGAGGGAATTGACTGAGACCACGATAAATCTTTAAAGAGATGCAGGTATTAGTAAATTAAACATTTCCAGGATGATCGCCTGATACTGAGACCATCTGTCACAGAGTCAAATGTGTCCACATCATTAAACTCTAAAATTGTATAGCTAAAGCCAAACATATTTAGGAATATTTTCAGATCCAGGAAAGCTATTAAACCATGCTCAAAATTTTATTCACATAGTCTCAGTTGTCCAGAGGTAAAACCATAGCAAGGACCATTCTAACAGCTGAGTGATTGAACAGGAACTTTTCCTGGTACTGTTCAACTTACGCTTCACATAGCTTAGAAAGCAAAGGTAACCAAAAAGCAGTGATAAGAAGACACTTAGAGGTAAGAAGCAACAGTCAGTGTCTGACACATGGGAAATATAAGCTGAGGTGTTCAAATCCTCTTCTTTACAACTCAAATTGGCAGGACAGTTCCAAGTCTCTTTGCTCAGACAGCATTAAACTGAATACTTCACTGTTTTTTTCTTGTTGTTGTTTTTCCTTTTCTTGAGAATGACACTTAAAGCTATCTTGTACAAATACTGAAAATAAAATTGTTCCTAAGCCATGACAGGAAAAAATGCAGCACTTGAATAAAAAGACTTTCTGAAGGACCAGACTTTTGTGAAGAGAGTCACATTCTGAAAGAGAAACAGTAATGAAACTACAAGAAAATACACATATTTTTGAAAAAAAATACAGTTATGAGCACTACATCTCTCAGAAGAATGACGAAGGGATACTCTGTCTCAAAAGACAAGCCAAGATCATAAGAATTTGAGCATAGTTACTAATAAGGCTGAGATTTTAATTGAAGTTTAATGACATGGAACTTGCACTGATGCTCTTACAAAAAGAGTGAACTTTTACTTCTCAGTCCTATTTTCAGCTCTTGGCACTCAAGAGTGACCAGCCCAAACCGTGTGTCTGAGCTATACTTGGAAAGTCTGAGAGCACTCTGAGACACGAAACTCATGTTATTAATTTACCCTCACTAATTAAAATGCTAATGAAACTTCAGCCACAGTGCAGAGCCAGGACAAAAGGAGAAAGAATGAGGAAATAAACCCACTGAGTGAGAAAAATTGTTGGTAGGCTCAAGTGAGGCTCTGCTATACATATATCAGGGGTCTCTTGTTTTAGAGGAGAAGACTTATACATATATGGGATAGACTGAATAGACTGAAGAAAGCTGATGGCTAAGCTATTACATTTTTCCTATTCCATTTTCCTTCCTTCTTTGTATTTTAAGCCTCAGGCACTGTGTCTTTAGGCAGCTGTGACTTAAGGCTCCCAGAATATGTTTCTCATAAATGTTCATCATTTTAGATTCTTACCTGAAAAATCAGAAGAATGATGTTTATATGCCTTTGAAAAAAATTGGAAGATTGGTTGGAAGTTTTCTTACCTTGGAAATGTAAGTTACTATTTTCATCTTTATTTTCCCAGAAGCATTATCTTAGTGCTTGAGGACTTTACCCTACTTATATGCAGGAGTGTAGTTTTCTGCCAGGTTATGTACACATCAGCATAGTTTGTATTCAAATACAATTCGGAAAGGCTTGTATAGAAAGAAATATATGGTTATTTTGAACTTGTTGGAACAGAGGTGTTAGACAAGATGAGCTGCAGAGGTCCTTTCCAAGCTCAACTATTCTCTTTTATTTTGCTCCAAACTCACAAGTACATCTGTGCTGAAGAATGTGCTTCTCTAAGGCTTGGTTTTCTGGCATCGGTCTCACTTGGATTGCCTTATCCTGGGAGATTCTGTGGAGTGATTTGACAGCGTGGCAGATTCACACCCTCACGGAGGAAGAAAGTGAGGGAAGACAGACAAACAAAGGCCTTCACAGCAGCACAAAATGGAGGATCTTTTGTAGAAACAAATCCAGCTTGACCTTAATGGAGTTTGTCCCACCATCAAAACGAATCCCTGACCAGCATGACACAAAATTTCTGAACACAGAGGGAGCCTTTGGTGGCACAGGACTGTAATGAAGCATCTGCTGTGCTGAATGCACACAGATACAGCAGGGGCTGAGGAAGAGGTGTTTAAGGAGATAAAAAAAAATACCCAGCAACCAGCACACTGCTGAAAATGAACTGCTGCCTCACAGGCCACAACAGGAACACCCCACTGGGTAAGGCTCCTAAGATTATTGACTTCCTTCTATTTGGCAGTGATGTTTTGGAATACATTACAGGTGCTATTTGCTTTATCAGAACATGTGCCAATTGACAATTTTTTTTAATATGCTACAGGACCATGTAATGTCTTGACTAAGCCCCCCAGGGGCCCATTACACTAATACTAAAGACATTAGTGATGTCTACAGTGGTATAAAGATACCTGCAGGAGACATTAAAGTGTCATATGGGGATCCCTCAGCTATTTCTGGGCAGGCTGGGGTGTCCCTAAAGCATGAAGCTCCACCACTCAGTGATTGTAATGAGGATCCCAAGGGCAAGAGGTAAAACTTGGAGCATAAAGACTTATCATGTGGCTTCTGTCACCAGTTTAGCACAGTGAGGTCTGTTCCTAATTTGACTTCCCTCCTTTGTATTGACAAAGCCTCATGCCTCGTGTTAGCTTTCCCTTTACCCAGATGAAAACAAAATGCATTTCTAAGAACTGGAAACCTTAAAAATAGAGACCAGCCAGTAGGCCTGTGTTTGAACAGCACCTAATATAATGAACAATGGATGCGTGCCCAGAAATCCTACATTTTGCCACATGAGAAAGAATAACTTATATTACAGTTAATTTGTGCTTTGTTTTGCAATCATTATCTACTTTGCTCATAGCATCAGTCAAACAGCCTTTTCCACAGTAGAGAAGCATAAACAAAGATGAAGTAAAATAACAGCTACCAGTTTAGGGTTATTTCCACCCATGAACTTCTGTTCACAATGTACTTTTCACACATTCTTTTTCTAGGGTGGGAAGAAATAAACTAAAACAAATTATACCTCTTCTGTTTCCATGCATTGAGATATGTATTTGTCAGTACTCAGACAGTGATTTAGTCAGCCCAGAGGGGTTCCAAGAAGCTTGGGTAGCAAGAAAGGAAAGCAGCCCAGAACAAGTGAAATAATCTCTACCAAATGGATGCCTCTCATTGGGAGCTGGAAAAAAGTTCTCAGACTTGGTGGAGAATTGTCACAGAAAACAGATACTTACTGTTCTTGACCAATATTCACTGTTTTGATGTATGTAGGTAATATTACAGAGAAAACTTTTGAAAATCTGGAAATCCCTTTGCATACAGTAATTCTCATAATCCAAAAACATATTTCACACTTCTTGGACTCCATATTGTGGTAGATCATATAAAAGTAGTCTTTCCTCCACCACAACACAGAAAAGATCTCATTACATCATATGCCCAAAGGACTAGAGTAAAAAAAAAAAAAAACAAAAAACCCTGAAGAAGTTTAAGTAATACAGGAGAATTATTTCATTTCTCAAAGACAGTCAGTAGTTCCCTGCTTTTTCCAGTTTACCAAAGGTATATAACTGGTTCCAATCTCCACAGTGTTTGGGAGCATAATAATTTCCTAACATCTCTCTCAATCACAAGTCTGCAAGATGCAAAAAATGTCTTTTTTTTTTTTAAATAAAAAAGTGTAATTTTTGTTTTTATATTCAAAATGGGTCTAGTTAATGATTTTACTGTTGTTGAAGACTATTTGATATTCAAAGCATTGGACTTTTTCCTCTTTTCTCTCCCGCTGTCTTTATTTAAAAAAAAAAAATATTTAATTAGTTATTGCTGTATTCCACTGAAACACATATATCTCACTAAAATTATTGGTGGGGAGGTATCTGAAATCCATGGAGAAATCTCTGCACACTGTAGCTACATCTACATCAATAACCTGTGTGTACCCTGAAGCATTCCCAGACACTGAGATAAGCTGGCAAGGAGTCCTGCATCCATGTTAACAACCTATCAGTCACCCAAAGAGCTCAACACTTGAAACCTGCCTGCTGGGATCCCTGGAATGGCCTAATTGCTGAATCTCATCCAGGAACCCCTTGGGAAGGTGCAACTGCATTGGGCCAAAATCACAGCATAAAACACTTCTGAAATATTGCTAGTAGAGGTATGTGACTCAGAGTGGCCCGTGAGAAACCTGAATTAAAACACCTGACATTTTGGGAGTAATCCAATTTCACTTTCTCCACCACACTCACAGAGAAAGGTCTGAAGGATTTCACGTGCTTCCCAATTAGCAGAGGAAAAAGGACCAAGTAAAAAGGGACATAGAGTTGCCTGCAGTAATAGACACCAACTTATTACATCTAAAAGAGCAGAGCAGAGCTCAGTAGAGTGTGTCAGAACCAGGATCCATGCAGATCCTCTTGTTATGGCAGCAGTGTGACCATAACCCCACACCCTCACAGTAACAATTCTTCTGGATTTGAACTTGTCGACATAAAACCACCTTCAGTTTCCTCCCTACTGATGGAAAAGATCCCCTATAGTGATTGGGAGACTTCTCACGGGAGAACAAAACAAAACTGAACCACATCACTCTATTTTTATCTAAACTTTGATGGCTGAGCTTTCTGAAGTTGTCTTCTCCCCTCACAAAAAAATACCTTTTTGTCTTCCTTGCTCTATCCATTTATACAGTGAGTGTACTTAATCTGTGCTCTGTTTCTCACACCCAAAGTGTTCTGTAAAGAAATAATCTGTCAATAATTGGGTTTATCCTAGTAAGGTATTCTTGTGAAAATAAAATCCAGTTGAGGTCAGACATCTTGCTTGTTGTAATGCTTAAATAGTTATGACGTCACACCATGCTTAGGACAAAGCCTGATGCAAAAAAAAAGCCTGATGCAAAGCAAAGCAAAACTTTGAGGCTGATTTGTCTCTTATTGGCGTCCCATTATGGTCACACTTTCAGTGTAGACAAACACCAGCAAATCTGTTTGATGGATGTGTCTTATTATACGCCACAAAATTAATTGAAATAATATCAAATTATCAACATGAGTCACATCAAAACCCATGGATTTATCTCCCTATATTCCAGGTGGTAACCCTGTCTGGCAGAAACAAACTGCTCCTGGCACGGCCTGCATTCTGAACTGACTGAAACCCTCATTGTCAAAAGTTTCAGACTTGGAAGCCTACACCTAAAGTTTCTAAATATGAATATAAATACCTAAATTTAGAAATGTTATAACTTAAAAATTCATAAAATGTATCCACAGGCAAGTAGATCTTTCTCGTTGTTGAAGATGAGCAGAAATTAAAAATAAAACTAGCTTAAAACATATTATATAGGTTTATTAACCTAAATATACTGAGTAACAATCACAAGACTGTCCTCTAGGAAGACAGATATGTTCTCAACAGAAATACATACTAGCATTGTATTGAGAATAGAATTTAGAGAATTACTCTAGTTTATTTATCATAATATCCAGCATTAAAAAAATTGCTCAAAGAAATCTATATTTTACCAATCACCTCATAGAAATAGAAATTACTCTCTCTCTTCTTCTAAAGTCTTCTAGATCATTATAAGACCAATAAAAAGTCATTCAGAATTAATGCAAAAAATCTTGCATACTTTTCTATTTCATTGTTCATTTGTTTGTTTAATAACAAGTTCTAGTATAGGATGCAAAAGTTTTTGTCCAAAAAATACTTCCAATTGGTAATAATTTTTAGCAAATAGAGATAACTTGAAACCCTTTAAAATTACTATCTATTTAATTTAAAATGTAATTAAAGGCACATCATGTTTACTGTGGTAGGTGCTTTACACTTCTTTTTGTTTGTTTGTTTTTACAGAGTGAATTTGACTCTTGTAATGAATTAATGTCTGTGCTCTGTGAGGGAGATGTTGAATCCTGTGTGTTTCACTGGGAGCATCCTGGGGAAGGGATTTTGTGCCTTTGCTGGGAGTCAGAGCAGTGCAAGTAAGAGAGAACTGAAGTAAAGCTGCTGCAAGGTTCTGGCACCAGCTTCTGTACGTGGGATTTGTCCCAGAAAAATTAAAATGTTCTGTACAAGGCAATTTTCATTAAAGATCTGTTTAAAACTCTGTCAGAAAAGATTTGTTACAGACTTTTTTATCTGCTTTAACTGAAGGATTCTTATTATTGGAATATCAGATTTGACATTTCACATGATAATCCCCCAAACTTATTTCACATTATTTTCCTTGATCAGATATTGGAGTTTACTTATTTGTTTGCCAACAGTCCTATAAATATTTTTTTCTTTTAATATCTCTTCCTCTATTACTGTCTTCCACCACACACAGCACAAATCTGAAGATCAAAGTAAAACAATTCTGTTATATACAGTGTGACTCCTACCTTCTTTTACTGCTGTTGCTGTCAACAGCAGGATTTTTCTTCAAAAATGATAAGAGAGAATATAAAATATATACAAATCAGCCTAATCTACAGCTGTTTACCATAACATTTAACTGAATATTAATTATGAAAAGAATCACTATAGCTCTAATACATTGGTCCAAATGAAATAAACTCTATTATTTCTACTGATTGAGGTGATATTAGTGTGTGATGTTTAAAAAATGATCCAAAACCATAATAATGATGCAAAAAGGTTATTTTTTAAAATCTTCAACTCATGCTAAAAGCTGTCTGTGCCTTCCTCTGAAGACAGCCCATATATTTTCTTTCAAGGTAGTGCTTGGCTGCATCAGATTCTCTAAGGAACAAAGAGCCGTTCATCTCTAGAGGAAGGAAGCTGAAACAGAAGAGTTGAGAAGTGTCCAAGAGCACTCAAAGGCGATTTTGGATGCCCAGTAATTAATTGTTTTATGGAGGCTCAGATCTCACATAGAAGCTGTAGTCCTTCCTTGCCTGTTCTTTAGTTTCCATAACCTGAAATCAGACAATACCTTAGGTAAAAATCTTTACAAATGTACATTTTAGAATCATTTAAAAGCACAGTCAGGGAAGAAGTGAGAACTGAGAGTGATGTACTTGTAATTTAGAGTGCATGTGATGGAAGGAGTGCAGAAGAACTGGCCAGCAATTTTTTTTTTTTTTTTTTTTT
>VZRO01006410.1:72619-115721 GCA_013397915.1 Daphoenositta chrysoptera
ACACCAAGAAAATAAAAAAAAAAAAAAAAAAAACAAAAAAAAAAACCAACAACAACAAAAACAAACAAACAAACAAAAAAAACCCATAAGCCCTGACACACTAATTTTAGAGTAGAGAAAATTGGGAGCTATGCTTGGTTTGATCATTGCTGCAAACTCTCAGTTGAAAGGGAGGAAGTTTTTACTGAATTTAAGCCCTGAAGGCAAGAAGAGAGGAGGTTGAGATAATTGTCTGGAGAAGAGAGAATCAAAGAAGGAAGAAAAAGAGTATGAGATTCACAGTTCTTAGAAAAGGGGAAAGATTGTGGTCATTGAGGAAGAGGAAACAAGAATAAAAGAAAATTATTTTGCTGAAATAATCAGGATTTTTATGGTGGAACGATCATAATTAAATGAAAGCCATATCTGGAAAGCAGCAGATTCTTCTCAAGAGATGATTCAATATTGCAGGGTAGATAAAACAGTACAGAAACAGGCCAGTAAAGCTGAAGCCTCTGAGCAGTGTTAGCTGACTTTAAACACAAAGAAAAGCAATCTGAACACATATTTTTTCTCTGCACCAACAATTCCTGTGTACCAGACCCAGGGATCGCTCTGCCAGCCCTTTCACATCACTTACAATCCTTGCATTAGGCACTTGGTTGACAAAAATCCATTTCTTTGATGCATTTGTGTGTCATCATTTAATATAATAGCCCAAAGTTCATGCTTACTGTAGATAAATACATAATGCTGAAATGGAACGTAAGCATCAATTACTCACATACCATTTTAAAAAGAACATCAGGTTTCTCCTACAAGGAATGACAAAACACATTTTTTTCACTATGGACTGTAGGTTCTTGTTACACATAATACAGTAAAGCCTTCATGTTTAAAAAAAAAAAAATCAGTTTAATTAATATTAGCACAAAGCCTGAATGTCACATACACCCTTACAACTACTTACAAACCAACAAAAGATGCAGGATTTCTCCAGAAATACTGATAATTCTTGTGTCATTTTAAGAGTGATAAGGAAACACTTTCATGGTAGAGGAACAAATGAGACAGAGGTCTTTGAATGTTGTTCACTATGGGGTAGAACAGGGCAGTTGCAGTGATTTTCCATATAAATTCTAATATATTAAATTACTACAGAGAATTTATTTGTGCAACTTGGTTCAGAATTATTAAACTTAATTTATACCCCAAACTTGACTGTTTTCTTTTTTTGCTGCTTTTCATAACAAGAAAGGAATTGTGTATTTCCCATGAAATGAAAAATGCAGTCCTTGCCCTCCTCTATTTCTAACACCATTTCTTTGAAGAGCTTGTGCAGGGAAATCTGTTAATTGAAAATACTGACAGGATCCCCAGAAGGCAAAAAAAATCCAACTGAAAATTAGTCTAAAGTTTTACTGAAATATCAGAAGTTCTCAAAACTAATTAATTTCTCTTTGTTGAATGCATGCTAATGGAATAAAACTGTTCCATTCACCACGTCAACATAGCTGAATAGTTTTCTAATAGATTTTCTCCTCAGTAAGTGTTATCTTATGAATATCTTGCCAGCCTCACTCTGCCTGAATAGAGGTTCAGACCTGTAGCAGCAGTTAGGGATTTATTAACTGAAAAATATAAATAAATAAAAGATTCCCATCAAGATGTGCATATTCTTCTGTCTACCTTCTCTCTCGGCTCCCTTTTTTAAGGTTTTGTTTTTTTTTTTTTTTCTTTTCCCCTCTGAGCAGGGGCAGGTGTTTGTGTTTTTGAAGGACTGAAGGTCGTTCCTGGCAAACAGCTCAGTTTGAGAGGCAGCTGCTCGGGAGGTGCTGCCAGCACGAGCCCTCCTGTGCTCAGGCAGTGAGGAGCTTGCAGCTACACAAAATCTGAGCTGCAGGGCTCTCGCTGGGCACAGCGCTGAGCTCAGCCCCAGAGCATAAATCAGCATCTGTAATACACTCAAGCCACCCCAAATTAAACCAATTGTCAGATCAATTGCTAATTTTGAAGGAAACATAGCAATTTTTTTTTGCATTTATTCTTTTATGTCAGCAGTTTTGGAATGATTTTAGGGTTGTTTTCAGGTTTTCTAGTTTTGTTTTTTTTTAAAAAAATCTCATGTCTCAGGAGACATTTCTTCCTGTCCATACTGCTCTTTCTAGAGTAGCTCAGGCATAGCTCTGAGATGATCCCAAACACCCTTCAGAACTGCTGCAGATGGTCCCAAATTCCCCCAAATTCAGTCAGACTCAGCCAAACCCCCACACACAGCCTGAGCCATGTGCAGTCATACAATTTACCTGGACTGACCCTCTCCAGAAAGCTCCCAAATGTAGCCCATGGAGTGATTTTTGGCACAATTTTGAGCATTCCTGATGTATCTAAAGCAACAGCCTTGGTTTGGGGAGCACAAAGACCCATTTTATACCTGACAGAGCAGTGCTGAGTACCAGCCAGTGGCCGTGTCAAATATTCTGAGCCACACTGCTTCATTCCCTAAAGAGAATTTGGGGGAATATTTTGGGTCTGGTTCCAATAGAGCCCTAGGCCATTTAATATCTATCATTGTCTGGAAAAGATTGTGTTGCTAATACACAAAATAAACATCCATCGCTTTAACCCAGGGATCCAGTGAATTCAAACCATTTATGAAAGGTGTGGTATTTGCAGCTGAAATCAAATAATTGATCTCTGAGTAGGTTTACATCTGCTCCACCTTTCATGAAGTTCGTCCCACAACAAAACCAGTTCATTTACTGAGTGAGGATTATTGAAATATTTCATTTAACTTAAATAATTTGCATTTCATAAGTAAAAATGCTTTTGTCCTCCCAGTGCAATTTTTCCTTTTATATATTTATCATGCTGCAGAACAATCCATGGAAAAAGTATTTCATTAGCCAGGCTTCACTGACCTCCAACTTTTCTTCCCATGAAATATGAGCTCACATTACAAATGTGACCATTTTCATCTGGGGGTGAGGGGAAGGGAACCCAAACCACAACAAAAAAAGTAAACCGAAACACCTAAACATTAAAAAATACAGCCCAGATCGCCCAAACTAAAATCCCCTAGACCTTTGAGCAACCATTTTTTTTTTTAAATCCTCCCACTGAAAATCATTCAGGATTAGTTGCTGGCTAACAATAATTCTGAAAATAAATTGATATGACCTGCATGTTGTTTAGATCTGTAGTGTAATTTGAGTGTCCACCTGCCTGCAGAAGAGCAGGTGCCTTCTGGTGATAACTTGGACCTGGAATGGACCCATCTTTGGCCAGCTCCTGGTTTTAGCAGTAGTAAATCCAGGAGCAGCCACAGCCTGTGTGCCAAGCCCAGCAACTCAGAGAATTCCCCATCAGACAAAAGACACAGCAATGCAAAGATGGGAGTGACTCATCTAGGGTTATATGGCAAAAATAAAAAGTAAAGGTCTTTTTAATCCCCTTTCTCAGGTCACCGAGCCCCACTGCCCTTCTCCTTGGAGATGTGTTCTGGTCTTTGGATTTGATAATGTCCTTTCAGAACACAGGATGATGTCAGCTGATTAATGTTGCAGACAGGAGATTGCGAGATCACCCAAGGTTAATATGATAAACAATTAGAGAACTTGGGATGCAGCAGAAATCATATTGTCTGACAACTCTCTCATTGTTACAGTGCTGTAACCCTGAAACAAGCTCCCCACAAATGCATGGTCTGCCTCAGCATCAATAATAATTCACATCTCAGTGCTGTCAGAGATAAATTTTGCTGATCTCAAGGCCACTGAAATCATCCTGAAGCAATAGTCACAGCCATCAGCAACAGAGACAGAGTGATAGAGGAGGAAGCACCCAGAGAGAAGCTCTGAGCTTGTGTTTGCCACCAAAGCCCTCTGTAACTTTTAGTTAAGTCAGTCATGAAAGAAAATTCTGCCCACAATGCCTACAAAAGAGTTCCAAAGGCTGCATATTGGGCACCCTAAAAGACTTTTGTGTGTTAGAGGCATTGGGAGTCCACAGATGTCAATTAATTTAATATGACTGAAAGTCTATCCAGCCAAAACCAGGGATGTGAGCACCTCATCAATTCAAGATCTCAAGCCAGATTTTGAAGGAGGCAAAACCAGCCCAAAGGACTGTGGATGAAAGGAAGATGGAGAAGGGGAACAGTGAGGAAAAGGCTTTAGGGGTGAAACGTGGGGTGTAGTGGCAGAGAGAAAAAGGAACTGAATGGATTTTACAGAAATGGGTACAAAGATGTTCACAGAAAACAGCTGTAGATTGGGGCAGTGGCACAGGAATGCACAGCATCAGCATCTCTGCTCTCCACCACTTTAAATCTTGTAGTGCAGTGTCATTAACTGCCCACTTTCAGTGGGGTGTTGTCCTACAGAATGTCTAGTGAGCTCTGAATTTAGGTTAACAATCTTTGGCAAATCTGCATTAAAAACAAGATGGCATGAGTAAAGAGAGTGAGAAACAGCTTTCTCAGGAAACTGAAGGAAATAAATGCTGACCAGGGTTAGTTGGTTTAACTAAAATAATTTTTTTTTGGCATTTAATTTTAAACAATTTATTAAGTTCAAGGTTATACAATAAAACTGTCATCAAATTATAAAATTGAAAAAAATTAATTTGGTATTTGTGGAAATTAAACTTTTTTGTAGCTGGATAAATGTTTTTATCAGGAGTGGTTTGATGGACCCAGCCTCATTTCTTAATAAATTGCTCATGCAAAAGACTCACCATGTCAAAATCCATAGATGACAACATCCAGGCAAAAGGAGGCAGTGCTAACATGTCAAACCTACAAAGAACAGAATAAATTCAGAAAAAACCCACATATTAAAAGCCTGAATTTCTGTGAACTTCCTGACAGGAATCCGAAGCAAATATTAACAAGAAATCCTGCTGATTTCAGAAAATATTATTTAAATATCCTTATTGGTAAAAAAAAAAAAAAACCTACTAAAATAAAGCAAAACCTTACATATCTTAATAAATGAAAATTGATTTTATACCTATTTATTTTTATCAGTTCCCCTAAGATCCAAACAGATGTTCAGTCAGCTGATACTGCCTCAAAGTGTCACTCTCATTTCTAGAATAACAAAGGTTGCAAATGGCTACCTGACAATAGCTTCAGATTTATTTATTTATTATCATTGATGTTCAACCAGACAGTGATGGGAAACGGTTTTAGCAAGATGGCACAATTTAATTCTAGAAAAGTGTTGATTATCTGTTAAATTTGGAATAAATATGTGCACATTGATTGTACACATATAAAGTATCAGCAAGAGTTTTTTCAACAGGAAAATACTGAAGTCTAGAAAAATAATTTTTGAACATATTACTACTTAAAGGAAGTGTTAGTCTGGCAGAAGTCAGTCAAATTTTTGGTGCCTGCTTCACAGGATGACTATTATAATTGCAATCATCGTCATCATCATCATCATCATCATCATCATGCCATTTACCTTAAAGAAAATGGATGGCTTGCTGTCAGGCTGTAGTCAAACACTTCTATGATAATGGTAAAAAGTTATGACAGGAGAGATCCTTTGGTTTAAAAAATTAATTGTTTCAGACAAGCTGTCAAGTTGTTAACACTAACATGCCTTAAATGTAAAAATTTATATACCCAGAGACCAAGATTCACACTTGAATGTACCTGACTAAGAGGTTTTCAATTCTGTAATGATTTTTGGCACTAGAAATATGCCTGCAAGGTTCAAACACTTTACAGAAAAATTGCCTGGCAGATTCTCTGCAGGCTTGTTTGATTACAAGATCAGAGTGAATTGACTGGAGGTGTTAGCAGCAGTTTTAGGTCCTTGTTTTAGAAACTTCAAGAAATTACTGTGAAAGACCATGAAAACTTAAGAGCAAGTAGTAAAATGTCACTGACATCTTTCTTTATCCTACATGTTGTCTGGGTCCTAAAGACCTCTCTGTTTCAGACCTTATTGAGCTTTGGGAGTTGGACAGTTTCCCCCAAAAAAAAAACAAAAAAAACCCAAAACCCAAACCTGTACCCAACAAACTGAAGCATCTTAACTTTTTCTCAAACAGGAAAAAATAGGAAGAGTTTATCAAGATACAGTGCGATATTTAAAGCTGAGGATATAAATAGGTAATGGTCTGTTCTAGGCTTCACTTCATCTATTCTAGAACGGGAACAAAAGGATTTTAGGTACAGAAGTTTTGCTTTTGAAATTTGTCCTCTTTTCTCTGCTTTTTCTGATGCCAGCTGAGATTTGAAGAAGTAGCTCCAAATTACTGTGGGAAACGCTGCTGTTGAAGCACACTGAGGCTACACAGAAATAATGGAAAGGAATCCTGATAATCTGTCCTGCTACAGCCATTTCAGGGAGTTGTAGAGAGTTATCGGTTTTCCCCAGAGCCTCCTCTTCTCCAGGCTGAACCCACCCAGCTCTTTCAGCAGTTTCTCATCAGCCTTGTGCTCCAGACCCTTCCCCAGCTCTGTTCCCTTCCCTGGACATGCTGCAGCCCCTCAGTGTGTTGCCCTGACTTTTGCAGTCTTTCTATCTTTTCATTTTTTGATAAAGTTTCTCACACAATTTCTGTAAACATAGTCATGTTTTGTTAACTGTACTATATTGTTTTCATTCTTTCTCCAGAGGTGGAGAGAGGTTGATGGACTGTTCTGTTAACCAATGTGGATGGAAGAGGTGGTAACCTCATCCTCCAATCCATGGTCATTCCTAGAAATCTATATATATGAAAAGAATAAACAGCCGGCCCTCTTTTCCTGGTTTAGCATGACCTGACAGAGACCTCGAGTCTGGAGTGCTTCTTTTCGTGTCCTAGAGCGACTCTCAATGTTTTTTGTGCAGGGAGGGAGTCGGGGCAGTGCAGGGACAGACTGAATGAACACTTGCTCAGGGTGGGAATTGTCTCCTTTGCCTCTCAGCCAGTGGTGCCCCCACCCACCCAGGTGTGCTGGGGAAAGAGACAAACAACAGCCAAAACCAGCGCTGTGGAACTTGCTGTCGAGGCTGAAGATAACCCTTTTAATTCAATGTCTCTCAATTTAACCCGGTAAAATAGATTTCACCAAAGGATTTGGTTTGCTTTTCATAGAACTCATTTTAAGCCCTAAGAACAAGTTATTTTTTTAATATGAGGCTTAAAGAAAAGTTTTATATTAAAGTTATTTAAAAAATAGAAACAACTTCACAGGGAGATTCTTCCAAACATCAGTAACATATGCCTTTTCTAATCCCCTTTATTTTAAAACATTTTTGTTGACCCAAATTTTAACAAAGCCCTTTTACTTTGGCGGCAGACTAAAGAAAAATATTTTTTAAAGCATTTAAGTAGAACCACAAAAAAAATCTTAACTTTTCATATAACAAAAGGTTCCAGTACTGTATCAGGGCTTAACAACAGTTCATCATAATTCATATGGTGTAGTCTAGGACCATGGACACTTGAGAAAAGGAGCATGCAGAAGGGAAACAAGTATTCACCTGAAGCTCTGCATCAGTACAAACACAGGAAATTGGTACCAAACCAAAACAAAGCATCTGGTATAAATTCTGCAGCTGGAAACTTTCAGCAGCATCCATCTTTATTGCATATTTTAGACAGAAGTAGATGGAAAATGTTGGGGTTTGATTGAGCTTTTAAGGAAACAGGGGCATGTTAGATGTGCTCTGTTTGAACAAACCCCAAGTTACCTGGACAAAATCTGTCCCTGAGCCCACAGAGGTCATCCACAAAGTGGCACAGGAGCTGGGAAAAGCCCTGGCTGTGAATATAAAATCACAGCTTTTCCTTTCTTCTGCTGCATGAGAATTCCCCACGACCACAAGGAATCGAAATGAATAAGGATAAAAGATTTTTGTCACCTCAGCAGTGCCTGCCGTGCCAAGGTCAGCTCCCAGGCCACCTTCCCTGTGGAGCAGCCAGCTCCCAGCCAGGGAGGAGAGCTCAGCTCGGGGTCAGAGGGAGGTTGAGCTTCATTTAATGCATCCCATAAAGGTATTGAGGGTCTCTGGAGAGCTGGACCACTCCAGCACTGCTGCTTCCATGTGCCAATTTATTGACAAATCATCCAGGTGAGATCGAAGGCCTTGGCAGCCCAGAGATGGATTTTTCCCCATGGAAGAGGGATCATTTTCAAATATAAAGGTGAACATTGTAGCAGATAACATAGACTATTTTAAATATTTAAGTAATTAATTAAATAAATAAATAATTGTGAGTGTCATTGAGGAACGTGTAACTGAAAATACTGATAAATACAAATATGGTGATTCAGAGATCTGACTTATGAATTGGTAGCTTTCATGAAGTACCTAGAAGACTTCTCCCAAATATTTCAAAGTTGGGTTTGGATTTTTGGGGAGGGTTTATTTTTTTTTTAATTTTTCATTTTTTTTATTTTAGCCTATGTGAAAAAGGCTAAGTGGAAGTGAAAAAATAAATGCACATCAAAGGAAAAAAAGTGAAGGCATGGAAGCAGCTTTCCCTTAAAAGTCTGCTCTTCTTTTATTGAGTATATGAGAAGGTGGCAACATGAAGATTGATTCTTAATTTTTTTTAATAACTGGAAAGCTCTAAAACAAAGAGGAGGCAATGCCAGATTTATGGAATCATGCCACAGAAGCCAGAGAGGAGAGCAGACATCTGGTGTTAAAATTTGGGAGAGGAAGTGCTTGGAACTGCCAATGCATGCTGGAGATAAGAGAAGGAAAGAAAAAAAAAACAAAAACAAAAACAAACAAAAAAAAAAACCAAAAAACAAAAAACAAAAAAACCCTACTAATGTCAACTCAAGGCATTCAATTTCCATATCTTCTGTGGTGGAACTGTTCCCCCTGTGGGCTAATTATTTTCCAGCTCAGTAAGGATGTACAAACTCCTCAGAACCACAAGAAAGCCTTCAAAGGAACCATGAAAAACTCATGTGAAAAATACCACAATTTTTCTGTTGCTTATACTCACTAAACAAGGGGTTGAACTTGTCTGGAAAATCAAAGAATATAGAAAATGACTGCTCCAGTTATCTTCAACTGTGTCTTAGCATCCTTACTAACCACTCTAAGAACCCAAATACTGATCTAATCCATTTAGGTGATTTTTATGCATCTCTGCAGCTCTGAATGGTGCAAGGCACAGGCAGCCAGAGGAAAACCTTCCCCCACGTGGGGATCAAGAGCCATCCCAACCACTAAACCCCCTGTTCTTGGCACTATTTCACTCTGCCCTTCTATTTTCTCCCAGCTTCCTCTGCAGAAATAAGAACACAAGGGAGAAGATTTGCCCTTTTGCCAAAGTCCATGCAAATCACAATAATAATACTTACAAAAGGACAATAAAAAAGACAGGCAATAATCTTTTCTTTCCATGTATGTAGATCAAAAACTAATGTCAACTCAAGGCATTAAAAACAGGGCATAAATATGATTTATAATCTGATTTCAAAGTAAATTTAACTTAACAGCTATAATGAGGGAACCGGAGTGGTGCTGCCACTTAAAAACTGTTTCTTAGAGGGAAGAAATTGTTCTTGTCCTCTCTTTACTCTGGTGATTCTGTACAAAAGAAACCCCATGTTTGTCTCTGCTATTAGTGCTCTGCAAACCCAGTGCATTGCTTCAGTAAAATAAAATAAAAAATCCATTAATAAAACCAAAAGGCAATTTGCCCATTCCAAGAAAATATGTTTATTGAATTATATTTCTAGTCAGGATAATTTTTTGCTGCCATTACTGAGAGGGACACTGAAGAGTAAGAAAAGCACATTAATAATCCAGGCAGTACTAGGAAATAGTGTTCAAATGGTTTGTGATCATTCAATTTACAAGCCATAACTACTGAATATATGCCCTTTTCTTTAATAAAAACTGCACAGTTTTCTGATTTTCATGTCTTCTTTTTGCTGCAGATTTTCTATTTAAATAAGTTTGAATTTCAAGGGGTATTTAAGGAAAGTAAAAGTGGAACTGCTTTTAGCCACCATACCAGATCCCATTTCACATTTGCCCTAACTTGAAATAGCTGTGTTTATCAGTTAAAAAATAAATTATTAAAAATAAATAAATAAAAATAATCATTGCATCTAGCTTCACAGGAATACAGAGCTGAAAAAAGATCCCTCAACTTTCCATAGAAATTATGAACATCATTTTTTTCAAGGCTATCAATTGGCATAACTGTTCATGCAAATTTTTTGTGGTTTTAGGCACGCCTTAGAAAAGGTGGAATGGAGAATACTTGGAGTGATTTGAATCAGCTCATCACAGTGCAAAATTCTAATGGTGTTCATATAACAGGACCTTAACCTGGGACCTTCAAGACACTTAATTCGGGAAGGAAGATATAAGTAGTCCTGCTTGACTGCACGGAAATGGAAATGTGAAAAATGAAATAATTTCCTGATAGAAAAGGGTACTGCAATCAAGGATTTTAGTCATAGCTTTGAAAGTGAGGCTTTAGGAGTATAATTTCAATACTGGCTCTCAGGAATGCAAGGAAGAAATTACTTCCTAGGCTTATTTTTGCTCTACCATGAATCGGTTTTCTTAGCTTGATCCATTCTCCTTTTTTTTCTAGTACAAAATAAATAAATAGTTTATCATATTGAGAGAAGGAGGCAAAGATTAGAGGAAAGGTTGTTTATATAATCCCTTGAAAGAAGACAGGTTTGTTATCTGCATAAATGTACTAATTAAGGTTGTGTTGTGCTTTCTTTTGCTTGTTTGCTTTAAATCAACCTGCATAAAAAATTGAGGTAAAAAATACTAATATAACTTTTATCCTGAGTTTCTTGGAAGGAATTTTTTTGCCGTATTTATAAATAGGGAGGGAAATGGTTTGCCTGTGTCCTTCTGGAAAAAATCCTTTGTTACTTGAGCTGTAAATTGATAATTAGTTGAAGTAACACTGTTTTCTCTTTTTTTCCTCTAGCTAACTAGCCTGAAGTTTTACTTATTCGGTGTATGTGGTGTTATAATAAGAATAAAATGTTAACATCAGTTAACATCCTAGAAAATGTGAGACTTCCAAGGTAGCTGAAAGATGACTTTTTCAGAAGTCACATATTTCTACACAATCTCACTGACCTTTCTGCAGTTATTTTACTGTAATTAAAGGACAGATGTTCCCATATGAAATCAGAATCATACTCTCAAAATAATCCTCAATCCTCAGTGGTTATTTCCAATGAAGCTGTTATTTTTCAAGATTTGTAAACTCTTTGGTTGCCTTCATCAATTCCAGCAGAATTTTGCAGTGTACAAAAAAGATCAAACACTTCAAAGCAGGTAACAGCTCCTTCCATTAATTCAAAGATCAAAACCTGCAACTTTTTAGATACAGAAACACTTCTTCCACTCAATAGAAAACCCTAAAAATTTAATGGTCCTGTGGCAGTCTTGTCTTTAAAAGTGATCACAGAGTTTAAATAATTATCTTCAATGACAGCATTCTGCAATTCAGTGAACTCATCAGATATTCCTGTCATTAGCCACAGGACAGAGGGACACACTACCTGCCCTTACTGCAGCAGTTTATGATCACGTTTCCCAAGATAGAAGATAATTTTCCGTTAATATTATTCTGTTTGTGAGGAATATTTTTAAGATCCAAAGGTGCCATGAGGTTCTCCTAGAACAACTCTCTACTTGTTTAGTCATTCTGAATTTTTGGGGTCTTTTGCTTTAACATTTGAATAAAGTGACATTTAATCTTCCCACTTACTCCTGCACTTTGTGCTTGATATACTGGTTTTGCTTTACGTAAACAATAGGAACTCCCTCTGCTTTAGGATCTTATTTTCTATCCTATTTTTATTTCTCCAGGTTTAAGACTCATAACATTGTTGACCCTTTCCTGGTCTTTTGAATTAAACCAGTTGTACCATAAGACCCAGCACTGGATATAATCTTCTGCTTTCAGTTGGAAAAAATAGCTGTTATACACATTTTTATCTCCAATCAAAATATTTATAACCTCAGTGAGCCAATTTTAATGAAAAATAAAAAATAAAAAACAGCATTGTAAAAACACAGAGAAAAGACAAGAAACCTCTTGCAGACTTGGAAGATCTTAATTCATTTTGAAGCCAGTTCCCACAACCAGGAATGGAGAAATTACATGGCTTTTAGTATATACAGCTACATTACTTATGGCTCTTAGTCATTATAATTTATTGAGATTAGACGTGACTGATGGTAGGCTTTTCCTTTCTGTTATATATTTCTGTACATTATGTATAGCAAAATTGCCATCAACTTTGCTAAACAAGAAAATGCTTGGTCAACAGTGCATTAAAGTACCTGAAATGTAATTTTTAACTGTATCAGCAACTTTATATGAATCTTCCAGAGGATCAATGAAGTATCAATTCAGCCAATAATTTATATAACATCTTAAATGATCAGATAATGGTTCCCAAATGTGACAGAGGTGGATGTTTGACCTCATCACAATTCTGTTTGCTGTGTGTGAGTCCTCGCCTCCTTCCCCCCAGCCCAATATTCAATCAGAACACAAATAAAGAATGTACAGCTGACCATGAGTCCTCCTGATGGAGACAACTCAGTGAGCCACAGCTCTGAACAGCCAAAGATCATGACACTTCTTGGTAGCAGCAATCTTGAGAATGGTCATTCTGATATTTTTGTACCAAGCATGAGACAGCCCCATGCTGGTCACAGCTCCAGATTGTTTTGCTGAATTGGGAGCAGTGCTCCCTGCTAATCTTCAAAAAAATAGTTGCTGATGAATTCATGGATCTGTGTTAGTAGGAGAGGCAAAAAAAACCCCCAAACCTGATAATTATACATATGCAAACAGTACTCACAATGATCAAATAATTCTCTCTATAGTAGTGTAAGGAAAAAAAAAAAAAACCAAAAAAACTAAACCAAACAATCAAATAAAACCTCTCCCACTTTCAGTTTCTCTTGGTGAGAATAAGGTTAACCTGCTGGTATTTTCCAAATCTCCAAATAAACTTTCAAAAAGTAAAGATGACCCCAGTGAAAATCCTTCTTTCATCTTGAAAGATATCATTTCACTAAATTCCCTGAACCTAAGGGGTTTGGAGGAAGAAAACTAGGCTGCTTTCCATTGATCTGTGATGTAACTACTGCAGATATCTCTGGCAAGCAAAATAAAGTACCCCAGCTAATTAAATTCAGAACGGTCAGTTTCCTCAGCAAAGATAGAAAGCAACAGATCAGATGGAACTTCACCACCTAAGAGAACTCTGAAGGGCTTCACTGCATTTTTTATGTCTGGATTATAGTGTCTTACTCATTTGTCTGCTGAAGAAATTCAAAGAAAACAAGCTCAGCTGGAGGTATGGAAGCCAGCCCTGCAGACAGAAGATCATGGAACAGATCCCACTGGAAGGAATTTTGAAACATATGGAAGACAGGGAGGTGATTAGAGACAGCCAGCATGACTTCACCATGGACAAATTGTGCCTTACTAATCCAGTGGCCTTCTCTGATGGAGTGCCTGCATTGGTAGACAAGGGGAGAGTTATGGGTGTCATCTGCCTGGAATTTTGTAAGGCCTTTGATACAGTTCCCCAAATCATTCTTTCTGCTAAACTGGAGAAATACAGATTTCAGCGTTGGACTGTTGAGTAAACAAGGAATTGGCAGAGTGGCCACATTCAAAGAGTTGTGGTCAATAGCTCAATGTCAAAGTGGAAAGCAGTGAGGAGTGATGTCACCACTCAAGAGTCTGAACTGGGACCAACACAATCTAATATTGTAACATTTCAAATCAAACAACACTGACAGTGGGACTGAGTGCAGCCTCAGCAGCTTTGCTGGTAACACCTCACTGAGTGGTGCAGTTGATTGGTTTGAGGGAAGGGATGGCACCCAGAAGTACCTTAAAAGTTTGGGCTCATATGACCCCCATGAAGTTCAAAAAACCTAAAAGCAAGGTCCTGCACCTGGGTCAAGGCAATCCTCAACACCAGTTCAGGCTGGGTGATGAATGGATTGAGAGGTTGGAAAAGGAATTGGGATGTTGGTAGATAAAAGCTCGGACATAAACTGACAATGTGCACTTGTAGGCAGAAAACCAATAATACCCTGAGCTGCATAGAAACAAGTGTGACAACAGATTGAGGGAGGGGATTCTCCCCCTCTGCTCTCATGAGACCTCACCTGGAGCAAGTGCATCCAGCCCGAGAAAGGCATGGACCTGTTGGAGCATGTGCAGAGAAGGCAACAAAAATTACTAGAGAGCTAAAGCTCCTCTTCTATGAAGACAGGCTGAAAGAATTGGGGTTATTCAGCTTGGAGAAAAGAAGGCTCCGGGGAGACCTTATTACAGTCTTTGAAGACTTAAACTGGGTTTTTTTTGGAAGAAAGACCAAGAGAGACTTTTTACAAGGTCCTGTAGTGACAGGATGAGCAGCAGAAATTTTAAACTGAAAGAGGGTAGATCCAGATTGGACATAAAAAAGGATAAAAAGGGGTGGTGAGATACTGGAACAGGTCACCCAGACAAATTGTGAAGACTGGAAATTTTCAAGGGCTTTAATCAACCTAATCTAGTGAAGAGTTTCCCTACCTATGGCAAGGTGGTTGGACTAGATGATATTTAAAGGTCTTTTATTATCCAAACAATGAAGTATTGCTTCAACACGTGGAGAGAGTATGCACAATGGAATGGGCAGTCTGAATGTCTCTGTCTTCATTTGTACCTGCTGTAGGTAATCCCTCAGAAAGCTGCAAGAAATGATGGAATTCAGAGAGGATGAGGAAGAGCAAAGGGAAAATAGCAACAGACACAGAAAATATGTATTTTGAATCCTATAATATTCTAGTCCAAAAAGTATGTCACTTACTGGTGTTCTGTGCATGGCTCTGATTGCTTTGGGTCAGCCTGTCAAAGATATTTGGCACCTAAATTAAACTTACAAATTAGGTGGGTACTGAAGTATTATTAAGATCAATTACAAGTCTCCTCAGTATATAAGATGTCTCTGAAAAGCCTGGCAAGTATCTATCTGCATAATCAGGAGCATAAACAGCTTTGAAAAATATGCCCTTAACCCCTAAAACAGATTTTGAGAGAACAAACAGCAGGCAAAAATGGTCAAAGAGAGCAACTAATAACACATAGAAGAGGATATGGATCTTAAGGAAGCAGGGATAGATAAAGTATGATGACAAAAACAAAGTTCTGACTGCTATTAAAAGAAAAAGAAAAAGAGGAAAAGAAAAAGAAAAAGAGAGTTTTGATTTAATGTATCAGAAGAAATAACCAAAAAAATACAACATAAAACCTGGCATATATAAAGGTTGCTATACACAGAAGCTCCCCCTATTAAAAAATTGCATCTTCTCTTGGAGTATGTTTGCCACAAGATGTCTAAGATAGTAGTTTTCAGAGTAAAACACACTTCACAGTTTTTATATTTGCAATAATCATCACAAATTACAGTCACATGAGTTGAAAAAACCAGACCTGCAAAACCAACCCGATAAACCCCCCACCTTTTGATATGTATAAACATTGCTCTCACAGCCTGCAAAGGCAATCACAGACTAATGGAGTTAAGGGAAAGGTTCCTCTATGGTTCAGTTACTTCAGCTTTGTCAACATTTCTTGTGCTTTATGAACACAGATATTGGTATTCAAGACTGACAGAGGTTAGATAAGATCCTAATGGACCCTGTCCAGGCTCCTCCAGCACAGAAAATCTCATGTTTACATGATAATTTTTGATCTTCCCATACTCAGTAACACGACTGGTGACAGATGCAGTGGAGGGATGGTGACAGTCCTGGCTAAAGGGTGTCCATTTGTTAATAGTGGGGGAAGCAGAATGGAGCAGACATCTTATTACAGGATAAGGGATGCAAAGACAACAGGAACATTAAGAGTGGTCAAGATTTATCATCATTGACTTGAATGATCCCCAAATTGCTGAGGTTGAGACAATCTTCCTGAATGCTGATGTTGATCTGGCTTTGTACAGGTGATTTAATGCCTTTATACTTCAGTCACTCTAAGTATTTACCCTCCAGAACACATATATTCTTCTTCTAGCCCCAGTCCAGCCGTGTGGTGAGATTGGATCTGCTCTGGCTCCCTGCATTTCCTCTGTTTCTTTTTGCTCACCTACCTACTACACCAGTTCATTGCATTGGTGTTGATTTTTCTATTTCTTTCTATCCATCACAGTTTCTTCCCATTTCTCATCTGCTGCCTGACACACTCAAGGTGTGTTAAGTAAATATTTCCCCCTTTCTGTAAAAAAAATTAGGAAAAGAGAGTAAGAAAAAAAAAAAAATAGAGAAGGTGTCTAATATTTTGGTCCTGTTCTCCTGCACTGCAAGAAACCACTTTAGTCCCTTCCCAGGGCAGCACAGACAAGAGAAGACCTTTCTTAGCTACTTATACCTCCAAGTCAGGACTCTAAAGCCCACATTGCCTCAGTTGGGACCTTTGGGTCATCTAAGACAGGTATAGTCTACAGGATGGGCATGTGTGTTTTGATAAATCCAGTGCTAAATTAACACTGAACTTAATAAATCAAACAATTTCCTGTTTGTCACACGAGAAAGACATTCACTTTTCTTACAATAGATCTAATCATTCAGGAAAAGTACTTTTGATAAGTGTTCCAAGATTTCTTGCAATGGCACTGGCCCAGTGTAGAATTTCATGTTAAACTTAGTTTCCCCACATTCGAGGTAAAGTCACTTAGCATCCCAGCTCTCAAGAGCATCATACCTTTGTTCTTTTACCACAACTGATCAGTCATTTCTAAACCACCTTCACCTAAGCAGCAATGAAAATTTGCTCTGCTGAGGCTTCCCAGTCTCCTGCTATTTCTTTGGGTCCACCAATTAAAGTATTTTTCTGCTTTTGCTCTGGCTGCAGTGTGGAGTTGAACACTTGTTCCACTTCCCCCAGGCATTTCCATTTCAGGGACTGGCAAAGCAATCTCCAGTTGCATAGAGCTCCTTAATGCAGAAGCACTTGCACTTCAGCTCTAAGGACGGCAGCTGAAGAAGATGGAGATTATTTTCAAGTTCTTCCACAGAGAATTCCCAGAAATACCTGTGTTTGCTCCACGAGACTAACTAGAGGAGGCTTAAAAGAAAACCCACTGGCAACAACTTCTACTGCAGGCAGAGGCTGCATCTCTCCCTTTAGAAATCTCCTTGTTCTCATTAATGTAGCTTCATTTCAGGCTGCCTGAGAATGTGAAAGCCACTCACATCTGCAATTGCACAAAAAAATCCCTACTACCCCTTCTTTGAAATTAGGGGTCAGAGCAGGTGTTTCCAAGAGAGATATCAGGCAGTGTATAAATTCTGGTTTGATTTACAGATCTTGCTGGCACAGTTCTGTCAGTGGCATTACCTTCAGTTATTCCTGCACAATACTTAAGTGCAATAAAACCTAATCCAAAGGCAAAAAAAAAAAAAAAAGTCTTCCAGGACATCAAAGCTTTGTCACTGCCATGATAAAATGTAATATCCAGCTTTAACTCACTCTAGATCATTACAATCCAACAAGTAACACAGGGAAAAAGCCAGAGAGACAAATATTTGGAGAGGAATAATGCCTTATTACAGAAGTGGAAAGATTTTCACTGCCTGTTCCTTTGTCCTTTATAAAAATATATCTCCTGATCCTGATGTTATACATTTATATTGAGAGTCATCTGAACACTGAGGTCCTGGCTGTAATGTATAAATACAGATACAAGTACTATGGGAAAGTGAAGACCTCCTACACAGGTCTTTAGTTTTTTTTGTTTTGTTAATAGTATTTCTATGAAAAATTACCCAATCATGTCTCTTTTCAAGATTTTTAGTAGGGGAGAGGGTGTAGAAATGATGCAAGGCATTAACAAACAGAAGTCTGTGCCTAATTCTTTCTCCCAGCCCCTTCTCTAACACGTTTAAAAATGAACCCTCAAGTGTAAAGCCATAGTAGGAACAACTGGCTGAAGAAAAGACACTCCCTGGGAAAAAAATCCTGAAGTCAAGGAAATAGTAGGCCAGATTTTTATCTGTTGTGTATGTAGTAAAATGTCTTCATTAATGGAAATTAATTATGCCTAATTTTTTACCCAGTAGTCACATCCAAAGTGAGTCTCAAGAGCAGATGTTTCTTTGTCTATCTCACTAGAGAAAAAGAAGTCCCTTTCCTGTTCCTGGATAGATAATGTAAAGATCTTCAGTGAAAAAAAAAAAAAAAAAAAAAAGGATGAGAAAATTTAAACAAATATGTGATAAAGACAAGGTTCTTAATTTTATCTTTGGTGATAGCAGCGCTGTCTTCAAACCATCCCACAGCTGCTGAGTGAGCAGCTGGATCAAACTAGGATAGTCAGTCTCAAACTAGGAGAGAGAGGTTTACCCAAACTTTTCTGAACAAACCTGCATATAACTAAGCATAAATTTTTATTTTTTCAAAATTAATGCTTGGTGGAAAGTGAAAACATTCCAGTTCCTATGATCTGGAGGTAAGCTTCCTGGGGTCAAGAGTAGCAGAGTGCCTTGATGAAGACGAATGTCAGTGTTGGATGGAAGGTCCAGCCCTCCCAATTCTCTTTCCACAGACAATTCCAGCCAAGGTCATGTTCACAGTGACCATTTAGAAAGTGAGCAGAGTGAATAAAACTGGGTTCTGGTGTGGGGTTTATCTCCATAGCAGGTTGCCCCTTCTCTGGCTTTCAATTCCTTCCCCTGATATGAATCCTGTAATAAAATCAGAGCTGTCTCTCCTCATCTTTAATAACAGGGCACGAGTCCCAGGTGGTTCATGTGCTTTTGAGTTTCTTTTACCTATTTCTCTAAAAAAAGCACTCGATATCTGATTTCTTTTTAAAAAAATATTTCCTTGTGCCTCAGGAGAGCCCACCTTATTTGCAATTCCTCTCTGGTGCACTCAGGCATGCTGGCAAACGGGGAGTCCGAATGCGTGGAGCAAAGGTCAGCGGAACATCTGCTTTCCTGGTCTTGTTATTACCAGTATGCTCTTTTCCAGCTTCTGTTGTTCCGGAAATCTTTCAAGCATATAATGGGTAAAGTTCCCTCATATCTGAACCTTCAGCTCCAGCTGACACCTCAGTAATTTGTTTCCCATGGCAACTCATTTGGGATTCTTGACCTTGATGGAATGGCTAATGCGGCCGTGTGGCCAACGCGGCTTCAGCGCCGCAAAGACTGCAAGCAAACCATGACAAGTGTGTTTGTTTTCCTGTTTGGGGCCTTCATTTTATTAACCCTGGTTTGCTCTGGTTTCAGCAACAGTGCCCCACAGCCAGAGCTTCCTCTCAGATTTCTTCGTTTTAAAAAGAGACACATTTCAGTGGCTCGTTTTAACAGGTTGATATAAAATCAGGCATAGCACTGAGGGCAGCTACATTTTCTGAAGGTGAGACGGAATCAGAGTGTTTCTGGTTTAATTCCAACATCTCTGATGAGTTCTCTGTGAGCAGCACTGCTTACTTTGCAGAGGCAAGAAAAGAGCCAAGCAATTCCAGAAGACATTTAAATGTAAATATTTCTGAAGATGGGTGTAGTGTAAATCAGCAGGATGAAGTTCACATTCTCTGTTATTCCTTTATAAGAAAGTCTATCAACTGTATAATTAAGGAAGCAGTTTCTTATTGTCATTGATGCTTTAAGTGTCAATGCAAATTTGCCATTGACTTAAATAAGCCATGATTTTAACAATGCATTACTTAAATTAACATTTTCCCTTTTTTAAAATTATATAATGTTTTTAGGGTGTGAAAAAAAGGTTTTTTTATGAGTAAAAATTCCATTTTTTTCTCTGGAAAACAGGAGCAACTGAAAACTGAAAAAAAAGAAAAATTTTGCCATAAAATCAGAAATTTTCCATGTAGAGACTATTTAAGTGAACTCATAAGCCAGTCAGTCCCCTAGACTCCAACTCCTGATGTCATAGAATGGATTTCCTGTTTGACTAAAATACCCAGAATATAAAGATGATAATTTAATAGAAGATGACAGCCTGGATGAAAAGAAGTGTCAGAATATCATGGACAAAAGGATTTGTCATGGAGTTTGACTTGCAGAGAGGAAGAGGATATATCAGGTATCAGATGTTTAATTTACATGAAGCAGAGAGAAGCATTGCCAGATTTAATAATCAAAAACAAAAACCCAAACAAAAACCACAGATTTTTCTTAACGAGACATTGTTGAAAAAGAGGGAAAAAATATCACTGAAAATATTTCCAACATTATGTTGGGGGACTCCATTTGAAAAAAACTTGTATATTAAGCTGATTATAAAGAAAAATGTATTTCTGCTTTAAAAGGAAGGAGAATAAATCTTTGCATGTATGTGTGTGACAGGAAACATATTTCCTCTTCAGAGCTACACCAGGATTTACTGACAGAAAGGGGACTTGGATACTTTTGGGGAAATGAATTCCAGATCCTGTGTTAATAGATGATGACGTTATCGGTGGTTAAACTCTGCTTCATTCAACTGTTTCACTGTTGAATCCTTAAAATGTCTTTTGATTCAAAAGTGGTCATGAAAAAAAAAACCCACAAAAATAGAAAGCAAAAAAAAGAAAAGAACAGAAGCCATCATGCAACATCCATCATACCCACAGGATTAAAACAATGAGCAGCCTGTGAACAGTAATTGTAACATAGACTACAGTCAGCAGAACAGCTGGAATGAGAAATCAATTACTCAGCTAGAAAAGACAATGTGCAATTATTAAATTATGAGTAATTAGTATATGTTGGCTAACATTTTACAAACCTGCACTTTGAGAAATGCTGTGACTCTGCAAAGAAAGCAACAGAAAGGTTTCCTGGTTCTGCCCTGTGCCATTGTTTAGCAAACAAAAGACCCTCAGAGAGCACAGAGCTTTCTGCTTACACAGCTAAAATGCCTATCCAGACATGTTTGTGAAGCTGGCTTGCAAGTGGAATAACAAAATTCCATCACCTCTGTACAATAATATCAATTATATGTACTTAGTACCTTTCAAGCCAGAGGAACTAGCATTCTTTATATAAAATCATTCACATGTATACTGATATAAAATCAGTAGCAGGAAAAAAAAAAAAAAAAATCCTGTATCCCTGTATCCTAACTCTTGTCTTGGCAACCTGACTGAAGTGCTACTCCATCACTCTCTTTCTTCCAAAATAGTGCATGTGATGTACTGATTCATCAAGAGTATTAATCATCTTGGACCTGAACTGAGACAAGGCTCGAGTTTCGTAACTTTTCCTCTGGCAAAGGAGGTCACCTTTGCTTTGGCATTTTTTTTTTTTTTTTGTGTTATACCTCCCTGATTACTACCAGCTACCCATTACTATTGTTTTTAAAAGAAAAAACCTGAGCAGCAACAACAAAATAATAAAAAGCCAAATAACTTTTCCTCATTCTTTTCTGGAACCACAAGGCTACCCAGAGTGAAAGAGGGACGTTGTCTTTTATACTCACAGCAAATCTAGCACTGCTCGATTAACTGGGCACAGTTTCTCAAACCAGTGCCACATGGAAAGGTGTGCATATGTTCTGAAAAGCACCATGTCATTTACACAGTTCAAGTGGATGCAGGTGAGAATTAAACAAACATCAGCTCTAAGCAGCTTCTCAGCTTTCCATGCATTTAACAGATTGGCCTGCGGTGTACAGAAAAGACTATTGTTACTTTTAATCTCCTTTCAGTGTAGGGAGCTACTGTTCTCTCTCCTGCACTGATAACACACAAATTGCTTATCCTCCAAAGCAGCCTTCACCTGACCACCAACTGCACTCTCCTCTTGCCAGGCTTCTGATAATCTCTTCCCACTCCTTTTTCAGTCTGTTGTGTTTAGCTTAAGGCATTTCTGTGGCCCCATACAGATGGAGAATTAAAAAGGATCTTTTTTTCTTTTTTCTTCCCCTGCTCCCCTCCCTGCTTTCCTGTCTATCTGTGAGATGAAAATCCACTGGGGGGAAAAGGAAGGAAAACAAGGTGATGGTGCTAGCATGACTAAAGCTAACTAACTAAAGCTCCAATTCAAAATCACATTGTGAAGCTTCACATGTGCTGTGAAATAATTAGAGGGCACAAAGGGGGCCAGATTTTCAGTAGTGGAACCTGGTGATATCTCAAAATCTGCCCCAAGGCTCCTGGCTTGTCCAGCTGAAGTCATTTGGCAACAGCTAATATAAAATTTTCTGAAAATACAAGCGTCCCCTCTCTCTCTGTCTTTCATTCTGGTCACCACATAAGTCAATGAGACATTCTTATCTTGAATGCTGTGTAGACATCTTATGATCAAAAAACAACAACAACAACAAAAAGATTTGAAAAGATGTGTAACAAAAGGTATTAAAAAAATCAATGAGAAATTAAAAATAGCAAGATTATTTCTGAAGAACAAAGAGAATAAAAAGGTGATATGGCAAGTTGCAGAAAAACAAGCCAAACAACTCATTTTTTTTCTTTCCTGTGTAAAAAGAAACTGAAAATAAAAAAAATTAGAGACATCCATTTAATAAAAGAAAACATATGGAATTTTTTTTTTTCGCCATGTAATTAAAGAGAATGAAGTAATTGGAGTGGGAAGAAGTTATATGCTTTTTACTTAAGGGAACTAAATCACAGTAAAATCTTGCCAGGCAAATTTGATTTACTAGTACTGATGAAACTCATGTGGCTTTCTTAATATTGAATATTCCCCAATATTACATATTCCATCTCTGCCTTGTGATGAACACACAGTGAAAGTCATCAAGACCTCTGCTGAATCACTTCTTCAGAAACTCTGATGCTGCAGAGAAGGGACCCAACTTCAGGCGCTCAGGACTGACCCCCTGCTCTCCTGTTGGAGCTTTTTAGCTGGAATCAGGATCCGTGAGGCGCAGGCAGGAGCTTCTCTCCCTCTCCAGAACGGCAGCGCACAGAATGAGGAGTCTAAGGACAGGTCAGAGGAATGATCTTAAGAATGGCTTAGCTCCCTGCCCAGGATGAGAAGCAGAGACGCCGTGGGAGCTCGGAGCGGTGGCTGCCAGGGCCAGCAAAGCCGTGTCACAGCTGATCAATATTCCCAGAGCTCTGTTTGTGCCCTCAGTCACCGCCAGCGAGTGCCAGGGCGCCGGCTCGCAGTGAAGGAGGAGCTGGCTCGTCCCCCGAGCAGCCGAGTGGGATGTGGAAAGCCTTCTGTGGGAGATGATCCGTCCTGACACCTGTGTGTTAGCCTGATGATGTGTTTTTCCAGAGATGTCCCAAGCGCTTTACCGCGTGCCAATCCCATTCCTTGGGAAGACTTCAAATAAACTGAGTCAGACAAAAGTCAGTCTGGTTTCTAGGGAAGTATGACAAGGTCAGGGCAGTGATATCCTGTCACTGAGAAGTGGATGGGGCATGACAGGAGCAAGTTTGCATTTGTACTCCTGCGTCTGGGCACGCTGATGGAAGGGAGTAGGAAATAATGTTGTCTTTGTTCCCTACAGGTCAGAGTGAGCCATCCTAGAACAACCCACCCCTCTCCCGACTGGATCTTTGGCACATGCTAAATTCTCTCTGTTTTACCTTGGGGTGCTCTGCCTGCAAAGTGCCACCAGGCACTATCAGACTGGGCAGTGGGAAGGGGCAGTCCAGGGGTAAGAAGGACAGGTGTCATGATCCAGTCATTAAAGTTCTCAGAAATGTCTCTGCCCAAATTAAGGTAAGACCATATGCCAACAACAGTAGTATGGGTTTTATTTGATAATAAATATGAGACAGGGAGAAAGAAAGAAAGAAATAGAAAATAGGTGGTGGGGGGGGGACAGACACAAAGAGAGTGACAGGGACAGAATAAGGAAAATATCACCACTCCATGGATCCGAAAGATGTTCTGTTGATCCTCTCCCGCTGATCTTCTTGGTGGTGAAGGTCCCCCCCAGAAAGCAGAGAATGTGATGGGTTAACATAGCTCAGGCTAGGTAGGAAAACCCAGGCACCTCCCTGGGGGGGGAGTTTGCCATTTTCTCTATCAACAGACTCTGGGTTTGTTGCATCAGGTGTGGTCCTGTGGTGCAAGGCTTCAGGAATGACTCTGGGGGGCACTTTGGGGGGTCTTTGATGGATTATGACACCCCCTCAGCTGCCTCTCACATGAATGTCCCAGGGGGTGTAAACGTGGCTTCTGCAGGGTGTGGTCTCCCCCACCCCAAATTCAGCCAGAGAAGAATCTTTGCTGTGTTTGGCTTTCTTGTGGATGCATTCTTCTTTTTCAGCCTTGTTTGTTTTTTCCTAGGCCTGAGATGATTAAAGAATGGGTTTTCCCTCTATCTAATCTTCGTGGTTTAACTTACAGTCCAAAGTCCTAGTCAGTTATCTTCAGGGAGGCTTCCTTGGTTGTAGCTTCTTTATACAGTTTTTCTTATAATGAGCAAAACTTTATATCAATGTTTGAGGCATGAACTCTTTCAGTCTCTGACAACAGCACACATGAGTGAGGTTCTCATACCCTCCATATAAATAAACAGAATTACTCTGTTTTCCTTTTATTTCTGTGTAGTGGTTTGCATCAGCACCTGCTGCAAAATGATGCAGCTACTTTTTGGAGGGAGAAAAGTGTGCACGTGGCACCAGCAATGGCCTCGAGCACCAGTTTCCACAGCTCACAGAACTGCTGATTTCCAGGGAATTATATCACTGCTACCCCCATGAGACAGATTGGCTGGTCTCCTGGCACACTTAACCCACTCAGCAACCCAGGTCTATTTCCTTGACCTGCAATGTCAGAGCTGGTGCCACCTGAAAGGGACAGCTGCTTGTTGGAAGCCAAAGTAACGTGGGTGTCAGAGTTCTGTTGTGACTGGGGAGGAGGGTTGGCTATGGCTTCATGTCTTACAAAAACTAGAGTTGTGCCTGGGATTGCTTGAAATTTAAGAGAACATGAGTATCCTGATGATGACCAGAAGGGACAAGCAGCTTGAGTTTTCAAAAGCTTGAATTTCTGAGCAGGCCTTGATGCCATAACATTTTTTTGCCTTTTCTTTTATACCTCTTTTGTATGCCTTTGTGGCCTTTTGTATTCTTGGTGTTTCTTTTTAGCCTACATTCCTAGACTTAATGTTTTGTTGAGTTAGGAGACTGAACATCTTGGAGGCCTCAGACACCAAGGTCCTCTCTGGAACACATTTTGTAAACTAAAAGATAGGTCTGGCCAGGGGAGGGTTCCAGGGGGAGGGGATTGGGTTGACTTAGACTATAATTCTATACCTGATCTATCATGGGTGTGCATTTTGGGGTGGGCATTTCCACGTGCATGTTCGGAATGTTCCACCTGGATGGAGTGCACCAGGGATCCTTGAAATAAATACCGAGGTAAAAACCCCTTTTTCCCTTCTAACCGTGCTCAGCTCTGATTTTAAGAACAGGGATAAACCTGAGTTTTACAAAATCAAGGCAGCAGGATGAAGTAAAATAAGCTGGTTGCATTCTGATATTAGACCACTTGGTCAGAGCATGGTGCCAATGATGCCAAGATCACAGGTTTGACCCCTGCATGGGCCATTCCCTTGGACATAAGAGCTGGAATTGATGGGCCCCTCTCAACTCAGACTGTTCTGTGATCCTGACACGTCGCCAGCTCGGGCAGTTCTAGTCCTGCAGCTGCCTTCAGAAATGAACTGAAGCGCACTGTCAGGGCCAGGGCTAGGATGCTCTCATTTCTTTCTGACCACGCTCCAAAAGCTGCAGCAGTGTTGCTAACCAAAGGGTACTGCTGCCAAAAGAGTGAAAATTTAGCCTCATGTCCAAAATTTGTCGCAATTCCCCGCTTTTTAAAAAATCTGTTTGTTTTCAGCTACCAGGCACCCTTGTAGCCACCCAAAACCTGGCCATGCAAACCCAATACAACAACTTACCTCCAGCAAAGCCAGCACTGTTACTCCCTTAAATAATGCATTTGGCAGCATCCTGTCACACAACTTCATGTTGATATGACAATTTACAGAGTGCATAGGTAAGTGAAGCACAAGCACCAGAATGATGCATTTAAATAAAAGTGATTTTGGCCAAAATATCTGTACTGCATTTCCTAATGAGGAGGTATTTTGGATTAACATAAACTCCCTAGTTTTGGGCTCAAGTACTTTGAAACATGGGTTTAAAATCAGAAACATGGACTATGTAAATATGTAGGTCAAAGACTAATACTACTTATGTAATCTTGAGAAAGAAAATAATGAGATAATTATGAAAAGTCAATAGACAGTTTTAAGAGTCACACTAGTTTCCATTAGTTCTTTTAGACAAATCAAAAAAAACTCAAAAAAGAAATCTTCAAAAATAATTTGGCATTTTAACCTGCTTTTGAATAAAGTAGTTTGAAGTGATTTTGTCTTCATTTTTAAATATCCAAAAGTGGTAGAAAGCTAAAATAACATCTAATAGTTTACACCAGGATTAAGCAAAAAATTTAGCTCTTCCAAGAGAAAAGTTCTTATTTCTTTTTCCATATTTTGGGTGACAAAATGTTTATCCAGAACAATTTTATACACACTTTTTTTTTGAGGGGGAGGGAGGGGACAGACACACAGACTGTGTGTCTACTCAAAGGGAACAATTATTTGTTTAATAATACATTTTGGTGAATTTATTATTCTATATAGCTGACAGAACAGCTGCTCTTTCCCTGGTATCCTGTGACAGGATGCATGGGAGTGGCCCAAAGCTGCATCAGGGGAGGTTCACACTTCACATTAGGAAGCATTTGTTCACACAGAAGGTGGCCAAACCCTGAAGCAAGTTTCCTGGAGATGTGGTCGATGCCCAAGGCCTGTCAGTGTTCAGAGGCTTTTGGACAGTGACCTTATCAACCTGCTTTATCTTTTGGTCAGACCTGAATAAGTCAGACAGTTGGACTCATCAGGAAGAAGATTGTTGCAGTCTCTTCCAACTCATCTCAACTATACTATTCTATTCTATTCTATTCTATTCTATTCTATTNGAACTCATCTCAACTATTCTATTCTATTCTATTCTATTCTATTCTATTCTATTCTATTCTATTCTATTCTATTCTATTCTATTCCATTCCATTCCATTCCATTCCATTCCATTCTATTCTTTCATTCTCTACTGTGAATGTTTCCATGGAATTGCTAAGAACATCCATTTCTGTAAACCATTTAGTCCCCAAAATTCTACCAAGTTCCTCAACCTCATTTCCTTCAGAACAGTGGCCTTTATGGAATGATATCCTAATGATTCAACAGTGTCAGAATATTACAGACCATGTGTCCTTTCTAAAAGAAAGATATTAAAGAGCTCTTGTATCTACACTGTTCTAGTGTATTCTTGAGATATGTCTACTCCTTGTGGCAAAATGCATTGGGCCATCCATTTAGTTTTAATTTTGTGATTATATCAAGGATATGGAGAAAGATGGAGTGCTAATTTATTCTAAGCACTTTTGTTGATGACATACAGGTTGCTAAAAAAGCTGGAAAGTCAGATCAGCTTTGTAAGCAATTAAATGGGGTCTGCTGGAAGGTAATTAATTTTATATTCGAGGTAGACCAAGGTGCTGCTATAATATTTTTATATCTCTGAAGATAGGAGGAAAAGACAGTTCACTGGCTATTAAATGTTTCCAAGTGTTCATGTTCCATAGCATTATTTATATTTCAGGTCTGTTCACTGTTTTGCTATTAAATAAATTCTTCTCTTCTGGATGGTTAAATGTGCAATTTATTCATGCTCTAATGAATATTTTATATACCAAGGTCTTGATGAAAATCAGCTATTCACTTAATAGACAGTGGCTATCTTCTGCTCATTAGCAATGTGACCAGCAGATGTGTATCAGGGAAAGCAAAGCTCCCTCCAATTTCCAGAGAAGATAAGGGAGGAAAAGACTGATAATGAGCCATAACTGGTTTTCTGAAAGACTGAATGTGGAAAAGTTGAGGATGCAGTTAATTAATTTCACAAAATATAACTGGGATATTCTGCAAGATGTGTAATTAGATTATACTCTCAGCAGTAAAAGTCAGAAATTAGTATGAGAGAAAAGTCTACTCTGAGCAAGACCAGGAACAAGAGATCCAGAAGTGTCCTGTTGCAGCCTTACATCCAGCTTTAAGGTTTGCAAATAAGAAAATCTTGAAAACTTGCCGTAGAAAATTATGAACAAATGCATTTTTTCAAACAGTCATTATTACACATACTCTCTCTTCAAAAACTAAGGTATTTTAGGTGTTGGTACCTGTGTAGTCTGAGAAGCCATATTTCTTTGAGAATATTGTTAAATTGCATATCTGAAACAGATTTTCTATGGAAAAAAATCATAAACTTAATTAACTGTTACATGAAAAAGGACATTTATTTTTGCTAGGTCTGTCAGAAGGTGTAAAGGTGCATTGTAGGCTGATGTAATGTCCTTTATTTGTAATATCAGTCAGGGAAAACAGAAAAATTATGTTCTTAATCTATATTCATTCTACTTTTTTCCTTTTAATGAGTTGATTCTTATTTGTTTCCTTCATAATCTCATAAGATTTTTCTTGTTTTTCACCGAGGGGACTTTCTATGTCTTTTATTAATCCTGCTGATTCCTTTAATTCCTTCTTGTTTTGAATTGTCCTTCTGCAGAAATGTTCCTCCTATGCTACATAGCACCTTAGATGAGATCACACAGGAAAGGCCACTATGTGGAACACAGGCAGGCACTAGAACATAATCTGAAATCATACAACCTCATTCTTCCTGCATTCCAACATAAACGTTTTTTACTGCAGTTGAACGTTGAGGAGAGATCTTTAGAGACGCCTTTGTTCCTTTCTCCATCCACTGCTGCTAGTCTTGAATGCTGCAAGGTTTGAAAAGTGATTTAAGAGTTCCTTGTGCTTTAATATTTTAATTATTTTTTCAGCACAGAATTTCATTTGCCATCTAATAACCCATTTATGTAAGAGGAAGTCCCTCTGAAGCTCATCAACAGGATCTTTGTCCTTGAGTAAGGTTGCAGGAATAATTAATATTTTGGTCTGGCTGCTAAACAAAAACTGATTAGCATTTAAACAAGCATATAAATGTTTCATTGTTTCTTTCCAAAATGAAAGCCCAGGTTGAGTAGGTTACTGTACAATAACTTGTTACTTGACAATACTCTCACGGAACCTCAAATGAAATACTCTGGTGCCCACATATTTTGAGGAGTCAAATCAATAAAGCGTTAACTACTCAAAACTTCTGGGAGAGGTTCAGCACCAGAGGTTCCAACAGTTCACCTTTTGTCAGGGCTTGATGGTTACAGTGTTCACATAATTGAAATTTCTTTAAGGGAAATGGACTAATCAGAGTATTTAATCTCTTTATGGCATGTTCTAACTACTGGTTTATTGGAAAGGAGAATCGAAACTTTGATTGTCTAGTTCTTCAGATATTTTTTCCAGAGTGATCTGATCCACATTGGACACTGCAGTTGTGAAGAAAATCATAAATGGTTTTGGCAAAATAACTGTCCTTGTCATGTATTCCCCTGTGCTTTTTTTTTTTTCTTTTACCTAGCTATCACCTTCAGCTTCCTCTAACCCACCACCTGTGATAGTAATTACTAAATAAACTAAGCAAAGGCTAGGGAAGTTAATTTTTAAGTCCTTGCTGTATTGAAAAATCACTCGTTTTTCCTAGTTTTCCCACTCTTTAATCCAGTTCATTGCTTTATCTTAGCGTCACACCTTCTTAAAATGTCTTGTAATATTTTCAAAAGCATTCTGTGAATCTGAATTCATTATTCTCTTTACTTATTAATTAAGAAACATTAATCTTACATAAAGTGAAATGAAGTACATAAAAATAACCCCTTTGGTAATCTTTAATTTAAGAGTTATTTCAAGAAAATAGGAGCAAGTCAGTGGTCACTGGAGCTTGTCATTGCTAGATACTGGTGGAGAAAGGGTTATTTATTTTCATGCATGAATTTCCATGGTCCATCTGTTTCACTGCATGAAGATTATTACGTTCTGAAAAATGCAAATAAACATTTAAGACCTTTAATAGTTATTTTCCTGTTTATTTCAAAGGCGAATGGTGGTAGTTTAGTCAGGAAGGTTCACATTTGCTGAATACATGATAGTTTACGTGCAGTACACTTCTGCCAATGACTTTAATGATGTCAGAGGGATTGTATGCAGACAGGAAAAGTTTATGGGACCAGGAGAAAAGGTTGTGAGTCTTGATTCTTTCAAGACAAGTGTCCTGTGAAAGCTCAGAGTGTTTCTAAACCAGGGTGTTTCCAGAGTGTATCAAATATACACTGAAAAATCTGAGATATTCATAAGGTGCTAGCTGTCACTTTTGATTTAGAAGAGCAGCTTGAGTGCTCCATGAAGTGCTTTTCTCTTGTAATGCAGAAATTAGAGCACTGACCCAGGGTGGGAGACATCCACCTTCTGCTTTCTACTTTGTTAAATGGAACTAATTCCCTCCTCCCACGGCTCCAAGGTAATACCCAGTGGTGGTGCCTGAGGGAGGATGAACCCTCCATTTCTTATCATGCCACTTCCTGGCAGAGTTTGAAAAAGTCCCAAGATCAATGGATTTAAAGACATCGAGGAAGCATCGACTGTGTTCTCTGGTAGCTGGGATTCTTATGAAAGAGCAACAGAGTTTGTCCATTTCCAAAATAAAAATGAAAATTAAAATGAACATGAAAATAAGACTTAGGAATGCAGAGGAAACATTTAGAGGACAATTGGCTCAATTGTGAATGGGAAGGAATTTCTCAGTACCATCCATGGGCACCTGTCACCACTTTGGGACAGTAGGACCAGGCTTTAAGAGCAGCTTCATCCCATAATCAGGGAGATTCTTAAAAGATACCTATCCAAATCTTGCTGTCAGCTGTGATTCATGACCTTTGATACAGCAGGTAAATGAACAGAAAGTGAGATTTATTTAATGCTATATAACAAGCCTTGGGGTTAGAAGTCCAAGCTCTCTGACACAGTCAGCCTTAGTCATTAGAAGGAAGCTATTTCAGTAATGAATTATTACAACCCTGGGAGTACTTCGGTCATGGTTCATCACCATGGTACACTGAGGACCTTAATAGTGTCTTACAATGTCAATATGTGCTTTATTTAAGGTTGGTATCATTTCAGCCAGTCAGAAAGGATAAAACTCACCCCTGTGCAGCAGGTCAGAACGGGGTCTATTCATCTTGCTAGTCCCACAAGAGTCCTCAAAATGCTTTTTAACTGAGATGGAAGTGACACATAAAGCTGCTCTGAGGTCCTTTGCACACAGATGGATTTCAGCTGTGAATAGGAAGGCACCAATTTGCAAATAAGTTATTCGATGGAAAATTCTTCCATCAATCAGATTCGCTAAATTATATGGATAATTCCTCTAGCCTTACCTACAATACCTGAATCCTGTCTTCCAGTATAGCTTTGGGCAAGCAAATTTCATGGAAAATAATGGCAGAAAAAGAATAGTAAGAATGGAGCAGGGGATCATTTAGATTAAATGATTTGGTTTATCTATCTTTGGCCAAAGATTTCAACATCAGGCATCCACTTTCTGGAGGATGGCCAGAAAATTAAATTTCTTTTAACTGCTTTAATCCAAAATCTTTTTCTCTGTGGTCCATCCCCTTTTCTTACTTTGTCCTTCGGCTAGGCAATTGCCAGAGTTCCACAAACAGGGGAGTTTTCAATGTGTTCTTATGTAATACTAAGAATTTTCAGCCTGACCTTTCCTGTTTGAAAATAGTTTCCTTCACAGAGGAGTAACATTTTTGTTTACCTTATTGCACTAACCTATCTTTCATTTTAAGGATGCTTTGAATGATAAGATGTTATTAAAAAAAAAAAAAAAAACAGTCCAGTAACATTTTAAAAATGGCTGATTGCACTACAAAAACTTCCATGACAAAATAATTGTTTTTTTTTTTTAAATTTCCATAACTTTTTATGAGTTCATTCATCTTTAACTGCTTAACAATCTCTACATTATCCTGGTGTCCAAAAAGTTTACTGAAAGTGTCTGCTCTGTTCTGGCCCTCAGCATTCAAAATAACATTACTTTAAAAAAAAAACACACAAAAACCAGTCGTTTTAGAACAGATATATTACACTAAATACAGTTATTTCCTACCTCAGTTTTGTATAAATAATACATTTGTTCTGAGATTGCTGTTTTCCAAGAAATTGAAAATAACAAACACAAAAACAAACATTGTGATTCGAAGCACATTGATAGGCAATTTCATTGATTTAGCAGGCTCCATTAGTGCCTGCTGGAATCCATCACGTAAAGTTAAACAGGAGCTTCACTCTTTAAATTTACTGGAATCTGAGAAGTCAGTAGTATTCCTTGTAAAAGAAAAATTACAGGACAGCCCAAATATTTGGGCCGTCTAAGCCCAAGTATTTTGTATATATTTGCATTTTCTGACTCACTTTTAATAGTGTTAAAATGCCCTTGGACAGAGGTAAAACTCATCACTTCATATCCATTTTCTCCACAGAATTTCCCTCAAAACACAACACAGCTGAACCTGGGATAACGCAAGGGAGAGTTGCCAGCCTTGAAGAATGCACAAGTGCAGAGGTAAGGTCTTGGTAAGTGACATTTTTTCATACATCTCCATCACAGAGCAGCATGTTAAAAACAGAATAACCAGAAAAGCAAAGCCAGAACATCCAGCAAAGGCAGTGATAAAGGAACTTGTGAGTCTCAAACCAGAACTCTTGAGGTTTCAACTGCTCTATTACACTCCTGTTCATGCGAGGCGACAATCAGTTCCTGTCACAATCTCTAAGGTTCTTTTAAAGCTTAAGTCATAAACCAAACCAAGTTCAATCTTTATGTTCATGTGTGGAAAGGTCATTACTACAGCTTTACAATGGCACAGGAAACAAGCATACTAAGTAAATAATTTCATAAATGAAAAGACTCATAGTAGATCCATGAATTACTGTGAATCACTTCAATCCTTATCAATGCATAAGGAATATGTACCTTTTGTTATTTAGTACAACTGTGCAGTGTTTCCCCTAAATGATATGCAGCAGGACTATTGCTCTTAGTATGGGATATGTCTATAGACCTTCACACATTATCTTTTTCTTCCCCCTTAAATTGTTTATAGGGAGCATAACCCTTTTTGTCCAAGCAAGTTCTTTTGACACTCAGAATGATAAAGGTAAATATGAATTCTTCCATGTTAACCTGTGCAGAACAACAAAGCAGTAGCTGAAAGGAGAACTTTGTGATTTTGAAACATGCAAAAATTCATAGAAACAGAAATAAAAATATTTAAGCCCTTTCTTGAATTTCTGTCCTCCCCAACATATTCAGTGATGTAGTGTTCTAGTGGATAGAATGTTGAGTGCAGAAAATCCACTTACACATAATTGTAACAATTCTAGATGGTCTTATGGTTAAAAACACAGGGCTGGAAGCCCATGGGAATGAGGAATGGATTTCTAAAAATATCTGATTTTCTTGTGGCACTTTGAGTTTAAAATAAAGGCAATTAGGACAATTGTCTTAATTTTCCCATCTGTTACAACAGGATTAGTAAAATATGATCAGCTCACTGTGTTTTAGACCTTCCTCCCACAAGCCAATGCAAACAGAAAAAGCTTTATGTACTATATGTTATGCGAGTTTAAAATTTCATCCAGGAAATGTCACTGATTGCACCAAACTTCAGCAAGGGTCACAAGACTTGTACACTGTCTTAAAGGCCAGATGTCGCTCATTTTCACTGAAGTCACTGCTCTCTGCACAATTAAATTGCAGAAAGATTTCTCTCCCTTCTGGTCTTCATCCTCCCTCTCACTAGTTGAATAGTTTCAACTCTTCAGTCCTCTTCAGTGTGCTCAATGTATTAGTAAACAATAATAAACCATTTTTTTATTGAAGTGTTTTAATTCTCCTTAGCGTTTTTGGTTATTTTGCTGGTACAATATTTTAGTTTGCTTTTGGAGTTAAGATGCTTAGAAATTACTCTAGATTAAAACTTGAATTAAGTGCTCCTGCTTCCATATAGAACTTTTGTGGAATGAATGTGTGTGCAAGAATCATTCTCCTCAGTATCTTTCAACTCATTTCAAATAGTCAGTTTTAGTTATGAGAGGACGGTACATTCACAGTTTTATTCCCACATATTTAAGTATTTCCACCAAATCAATTGGAAAAGTCTTCTTCAAACTCACTGAGGTTGCCAAGGATCTTACAATAAGTAAAAATTATTTCAAGATATGCAGCACAACTAAGTATAAAATATTTTTTTACCTCTCTTTAATATCTGAGATTTTTTTTTTAAACTACAGCTAAATTTCAACGAGTGGCAGAGGTACTCAAAGGTCTATCAGTTATTTTCAAACTATTATGAGCTACTATGGCTAAGTAAACAGTCTTTAGACTAGTAACCTCATATTTTCTTAAGTGACCCTAAAGTTGCCTTTGATTCTGCAGAGTCAGAAGTTAAAATAAATATGTAGATAAAAGCTATTCTGCTGACCAGGTTGCCCAGGTGGATGCCCCATCCCTGGAAGTGTTCAAGGCCAGGTTGGATGAGGCTTTGAGAAACCTGGTCTAGTGGGTGTCATCCCTGCCCAAGGCAGGGGGGATGGAACACATGATCTTTATGGTCTCTTCCAACCCAAACTATTCCATGATTCTGTGATTTATGATCCTGATTGGACAGTTTAACACTTGGACAGCTGAAGTAGTTATGAAGATGTGGACAAAGAACAGCTAGTATTTAATAGCAAAACAAAAAACATTGCAACCTGATGGAAAGTTACTAAACTGTCCTTTTAGGAGCAGAAATTTGAGAAAGATAAATCCTAGATCCCCAATGCAACTTCATTCCTAAACACTCGACAGTCTTGTTGCAGTGCAACACTAACCATGATTGCTCTATAATGATACCAACATGTCCCAGATAAGAGTGGGGACTCCATGTGGCTCAGTGTTATAGAAACACGTTTAAAAGGATCAAATATAATCCTTTTTTAACATGTATACAAGACAGAAAGTATGAGGAAGGAGCACTATTCACGATTTCTTGAAAAAAACCAACAAACAACCCATGAACCCATGACACTGAAGTAGAGCCAGATTCTCCACTCTCTCCACTACTGTGGCCACCCATACAGGCAACAAACAAAACTATCACTTTTCAGACAGTATGAAATGTAGGGTCTACTATAAATGCAAAGAATGGAGACAATTAAAGACAATCAAGAAAATCAGTGAAAAAAGGTAAAAGAAGTAAAGGAACAATTGGGACTTCTGTGCTGCACAGATGTTAATATCACAGGAGAGAAAGAGTAACATCCAAGAACACCAAAATTCTTTTTACAAATAAATCAGGTGAGTGATTTCTGTGTTATCATATTGACTAAACTACTGAATAGCACACTCAGAAGAGAATCTATTTATAACAATGTTAAAAAACTTCCTAGCAAATATTGCTAGAATTTCTTTATCTTTCTCTCCTCTGCAAAATCCAGTATCCCAACCTTGTGACCTAGAATTCTTCTCTATTTTTCTTTTTTTCTCCTTTTTTCTACTTAATCTTTTGTTTCCCTCATATACTAGTCCATCTGTTCCATTATAGCTCCCTCATTATTTTTATGATTCATGCCTTTAAAAACTTCTATCACACTGATGCTTATTCCAGCTCCTAATGCCATCAACAGTTTCTGTTAAGAGCCAATCTCAGCTGTGATGCTGCAGCATCCTGAAATGACACAGGGGGATTGCAATGTCACATCTGTCAGGGACCACTGAGCACCTTGTGGTCAGAAATGAATTCTGCTGAAGAAGCTGGGTTAGTGTTCATTGGAAAATAAAAGAGAAATTTGAAAGAGAAAAAAATACCAAATGCCTTTTTCTCTTTCTATGTGGCCACCATAGATTCACCTGAAGGACTATCTCTGGAAGATACGATTAAAAAAAAATGCAAATTAATAAAAAACAGGGGTGGTGGTTTTTTTGGTTCTTTTTTTTTTTTTTGGTTATTCAGAAGAGTCAAATGGCCCTTAACACAGAACTCAGAAGACAAAAAAATTGTATTTAATTATATATTTATAGCCTAGAAAAGAAGGGTCAAGACAAACTTCTGGCTTCAAATTGAGAAGAACTCAGGACAAGCAACATTTATTTACTTGGTGTAAACACCCACATGTGTGCATGCAAATTTCATCCTTCTCTTGTCATCCAGCACAGAGGAGATGTGAACTGACTCCTAGCAGCTGCTACTGAATTTTGAAATTTTCCTTTAGCCCAGTGTGAGATGGCATTTTCTTTGTAAATAAGCCCTTGCTTCCCAATTAGGCCTGTGAGCAACAGAGAGAAGCATGAACAAAAGGCTCTGCTGGCAGAAGTGGAAGGAGAAATTCCACCAAGGAATTTCATCCTTGATATGCCATATTGGATGAAAGCCTTACCAAGGTCTGCAGAAAATGGATTAAACACCAGTTACTCATCTAAATGGTCTCTTGTGGCTCCCTTCATCCACACATAGTGGATATATAGTAATGAAAACAGACACACACTTACCCTCTCAAGGTCCTACTTAGACCAAATTGCAAAACCTGCAGCCTGATTGTTATCCAAGTCTTTGACTGAAAACCAGGATTTGGATCCCAGTGAGGCCTCAGTTTATTATTCTGTAATAATAATAATAATAGATAATCTGTTGCATTCAAAAAATTGAGCCTTGATTGTACAACGACATCTCCGCAAAACCCCAGAGAGGTATTTTCTTATTCAGGTTTTAAAAGCAGTTGTAATTTTATCACATCCCTTTTAATCCTCCATTACAAAGGGATGCATGAGAAAAAGAGCAATCAGATCACAGAGTCATAGAATGTGCTGAGTCGGAAGGGACCCATCAGAAATTCAACTCCTGGCCCTGCACAGGATGCCCCAAGAATCCCACCACGTACCTGAGAGCATTGTCCAAACACTTCTGGAGCTCTAGCAGGTTTGGTGGCTGTGACCACTGCCCTGGGGAGCCTGTTCCAGTGCCCAAACACCCTCTGGGTGAAGAACCTTTTCCTGATTTCTGACATAAACCTCTCCCTACTCAGCTTCATGCTGTTTTCTCAAGTCCTGGCACCAGTCCTGAGAGTGGAGAGATCAGTGCCTGCCCCTCTGCTTCCCCTGGTGAGGAAGCTGCAGACCACAGTGAGGCCTCCCCTCAGCCTCCTCCAGGCTGAACAGACCAAGTGCCCTCAGCCACTCTTCACAGGGCTTCTCCTCAAGGCCNTGAGGGACTCGACAGCTCCTCCCAATTTAGTGTTGTCAGCAAACTTACTTAGTATTCCTTCAACATCTGGTACCAATTCGTTAATGTAGATATTGAAGAGAACTGGGCCGAGGATCTGAAATACACCTTCTACCATCTTAATTTTCTCAGTCAAAATTTTACATATTGACTTTAATTTAGGGGGAATTATCTCTTGGAATACCCCCAAATCTTGCTGCACAGCTTTTGTCACCACTCTCTGAAACATTTCCTGTTTATTACAGCTGTTTCCTGGTGCTGAAACAGTTCAACATTTGATTCCTTTACCTAACATTATTAAGATTCAAGTCTCCCAAGATTTAGATGTTTAAATACAAAATGTTTTAGTTCAAGCCCATCTCACACAAACTGTTATTGATAAGACCACAGTCACACACATCTGACTGTCACTCAGGTGTTTATGGAGGCGGAAATAAAAATCCCATTCCACCTCAGTGTTAATCAATCTTTGTCACTCCACCAAGTTCTTTTATCTGATAAGCTCCCCTGGGGATAGGAGAAAGGGAAAAAAAAAGAATCCTGTAAATGGAAGCCCTGCAGCCCAAACCAGCAGACCGAAGGAAATGGGAATACAGCTGCATCCAGCAGCTGCTGCTTTTCAGGCCAGCACAAGTCATGCAAACCCCGGCCACTGCCGGAGGTGTGCTGGCTCTTTCACCAACACATCACCTGCTCTCCTCTAGAGCCACCAGATCTTGGAGCCCAACACGTCATTGTGTTTGTTCAAACCACAATACACTCCACAATCTGAGTTTATGTCTTTCCTAGCCCTTCTCACCACTCCCCTGAGGCAATCCCCACCGTAAGCACTGTCACAGGGACGATCCCTGCTGGCTCTGACCTGCCAGCAGAGACATGGCCTGCAAGGGTGAGCCAGGAAGGTGATGATCCATCACAGGTGGCCCAGGCACTGTTCCCATTAAAGGCTCATCTGGTTTTTGACAGATCTAAATTATATCCCAGAGGCTTCCCTCACCACTGTGATGCTCAAGACTGGGTCTAACTCCAAGCCAGGCTCCCCGTGCTCACTGCCAGTCTTTGCCCCTGTCCTGTGCTTAGCTGGGATCAAGTCATCTCTGCCTTCCCGACAGGAAAAAGGACTTACACTGGAGACAGGGATACAGACTGGGTGTGGCAGCACCCTGAGGGGCTCAGTTGTCGGCTGGGCAGATGCAGTCAGCAAAGCATCTTGCCACAGAATTATCCAGATGCAGTGTTGGCTCTTTTCCCTCTCCCCACACGATGCTGAGGGGGACTCCTTAAGCACAGATGTGTCCCCACAGACAGGAACAGACCTTGCATGGTGCTGGGAGTTTTGCTAGCACTCATACAAGCCATCTTCTGGTGCTGATGTGAGAGTTAAACTCGCAGGAGAAGAGAAGAGTGCAGGAAAATGAGGCTCCTTTGGAGACTGGCGGAGACAAGAGCTAGATAGAATGTCTCTAATATCTCCGAACACAAATAAGATAAATTGCACCAAATGCAAACTTGCTAATTTCTCCAGGGATGCTGCCACGAAGATAAACAGAGTTCAACAACAAGGTGATTATATGAGTAAATAGAAGCAAGAGTAAAGGAATAACATTTGAAAAAAGAGTAAAGAGACAGCCTGGTTGGCAGCAAGCACAGGGAAAGGGAGACAATTAATAGAGAATCCTTCTTTTTCAAAAGAATGTCTTTGAGCTTTGCAGGGGAAACTTTCTGAGTGAGTCTGATATAAAATATTCTGTGGTCACACACTGAGTTTATAATTAGAGAACTGCAAAGGTAAGGAAGAAAGGTAAGAGGATTGTTTTGGGATGTACCATGAGGGAAAACGCAGTGTAACACCAGTCCGTGTGACTCATGTTCAGAGTTTACATTGTCCCTTTAGGATGCAGAAGTATATCACAGCCTGCAATTTTACACGGGAGCTGGGACAGCTTTGGATTGGACAAAGGTTGGCCCAAAGTGCCCTGTTAAGCAATTTTGTCAGAATGGCTCCTGCTGGGCTAGCAAATGTTGTTTTAACATGCAGGAGGCTGTGACAATGCATAATGGCACTTGAAACACTGCTGTGCAAGTGATTATTTCAGGGTTTTTTTCATGAAGAGCCCAGATGGAGACTGTGAGTCAGTGTTTTCCAGGTAGACACATGACTCAGAGCAAGAAGGGGTTTGTGATAAAGCCGTGACCTTTTGGTCTGCTGACACTGTGAATGTTCTGGTCTGAGAGAGGGAAGGGGGTGTCAGCATTGCTCAGGGCAGATGGGGACAGCTGGTGACTTGACCAGATCACCACACCCAAGATAACTCATATCTATATTCTCTATAGCCCTAAAAGGGCTGGGATTGGGTGACAACATTTAAAATTTAAATACTTATACATCCCTTTTCACAGGCAAAATGTAAATTACATAAACATCATTTTGGTCACTGAATAGCTGGGGAAGATTTATCTAGTGATGTTTGTTACCAGGATGGATACAATCTCTGCCTAATGGTGCCATTTACCTCTGTTTTGGTGCTGCTAAACATAGACTTCATTCTACATCAATTCTTCAACTGTTTGGAAAGTCAGGCACAGAGATTCAGAAGAACAATAGCTGCTGTCTGGGGCATTTTTCTTCTCATTGAAATTATATTTTAATTTTTTTTTTTTTTTGTATATTAGATTGATTCTGATCAACTGTTCTAGACCAAAATATTTCTCTCAAAAGACTTTCACAGATGGTCTTCAATGATTTGCTGTTTCAAATTCATCCTATTTCTCTTCATTCCATTTCTCCTGACACACCATGGAGAGGAAGTGAAAAAGGGCACAAGTTCTGTGGAAGGCTGAAGCCTACCTGTCACAGTGGATGAATAAGCTGATTATACTCTTTTAATCCTGTCCTGAGGTGATATTTAGAAACGAAAATATTTTTGTTTATGCTATGTTATGCAGATCTGAATTTCTGATAAAAATTGATTTCATATTTAACTTTGTCAAATATTTTTGATAGACAGAAGAAATTAGTATCAGGAATATAAAGCATTACTACACCAGCATCACTTCTTTTGCAAGGATGAAAGGTAGGAATATGAAAAAGAGATTACGTAAGGCAAAAGAGAATCTGGACCAAATTATTTATATTACAAGGGAGGAGAGAAAGATACTTGCTTCTAGCTTTTTAAAATAAACTAAAAATTGCACAAATTTTAATAGCTTTTTTGTCCAATTATTGCCTGAAAATTGTATAACCACCAGAAAGAAAAGCATATTAAATCCGCAGTTCATTACAATTTATTGGAATACTGTTCTTGCTTTTCAACTCCTTCTGATATTTTATTAAAATATCTTTTCCTGAGGATTATAATACCTTAAACGTGCATGAAAAATAACAGCTAAGATTGGAATCAGGATTAAATTTGTTTTCTCTCTCACATCATTTCTGCTAGGTTTTAGCAGCAATTTCATGACTTTTTGGGGGACAATAATTATTATAATTTAGTTATTGTAAATTGTTTGGTTTGCCTCTATCTACCAATGGCTCTGTTAAGAAGCCAGTTTTTACAATTGTGAAGCCCTGGATTTCAACATTATTTTTTTTAACATGTTTTACAATATTTTTTATCAAATCATATTCTATTGATGCCTTGAGACCTATGACTTGATCATTGACAATAGAGACACAAGTTTCTGAAGAGATGAAATACATGACGTTAGAAAACTAGATGAAATTATGTGCTCAAATTTTTTGGTTCTTTCATCCCACAGTTATCTGGGTGAAGCAGGATGACAATTTCTTTTTCAGATGCACAGTTGAGCTGACAGCTACAACTGAAGTGAAAGTGCATTTGGAAAGTTGTTTCTCAAAAGAACAAAACTGCTAATCAGCATTTTCGACAGGAGGTGTCTCAAGTTCATCCAGGACTTTTAAGAAAAATGATTGGTCTGTATTTTTTCCAACCTTGTTTTGGTAAAACACATTTACTCCAACACTTGTTTGCACTCAGTGCCCCCTGTATTGGGTTTGCATGGCAAAAATACACAGAGGAATGAATTTCTCCTAAAAATACAGAGTAATCTTGAGTTGCTCCTAAAGGTTTTAGTTAGAGCTGAAAGACATCAGAGATTTAAAGGGAAGGTTTGTATTAAGATATTTTTCATCCGAGAACCTCACTCTAAAGTTGTGCTAGTTAGTACACGTTACAGTGGGATTTTTTGTTCTTCACTGAAATATTTTTTTTTATTCAATAATAAAGCAGTTCATGGAGGTCCATTCATAGAATCACAGAATGGTTGAGGTTGGAAGGGACCACTGGAGGTCATCTGGTCCAACCTCTTTGCTCAAGAAAGAACCCCTGGAGCCAGATTTCCTGTCTTATCTTCTAAAAACTAGTAATGGAAGAGTTCTGAAGTCTAGCACAAGATCATCCATCATATATAGAGATATAAAAATAACTACATTATTTTAAGAAGAGTAATGTAACCAAATGTTCTTACATAATTATATTTGGCCTTAATATTCAGAAGTTTTGGTTCTGCTCCAGTGTGAAATATAAGAAGGAATGGAGAAGTGGAAAGGAAAAAAGAACAAGTGAAAAGCAATTAAAAAAAAAATAGTTTAGGTGTATTACATTTATTCCTCACCATTGATCCTCTGTGAGGATGAAGTAAAAATAAAAAATGCCTACCTGGGGTTCTGATGAACAAGAAAGAACTTATTGATTTAAGACTGAAATTGTTCTACATTTGTCATTCTTTGGGAATAAAATCTTTCGTCTGGTAGAATATAGCAGAATAGGAAAAGATCTCTTCATAATCTCAATAATGATAATATTTGTCATAAAACCTGCAGGCAGGTTGTTTTGAAAAGGCCAAATCATCCTGACCTATCCACAGGAACTGAAACTGTTACATATAGGAAATACATTTTCATGTTGTGCTTGTAACATTAAATTGAAGTAAAATTAAGGCATCTTTCAATCTCTTTTTGAGAACTGATTTCTATTTAAAATGGGCCACGATTTCCCTAACAATGTCATTTTCAGTCTGCAAGCTCTACACTCCTAATTTTACTTTGAATATCTTTTCTTCTCTCTAGTGGGAACCAGATTTTTACATTCCCTTTAAATGTTCCCTTAGGCATAAACTACATACCTGTAAAAGGAGGCAAAGATATTGGAGACTGCACATTCAACAGCTTCAGCCTTAGCAAGGTCAGCTCTATGTGCATCTATCACTGCATTTACTCTGGAGAAGGACACCAATACTTTAAGCAGGCTCTGGGCTCTGTTTTTTTAATGAACTATAAGAAATTTCTAATGGAATTAGTTAAATTTGCCTTTTCTGCCTTTAGGACAACATATAAATGCAGACACAACTGCTACTGCTTTCAGAGGAAACTGTACCAATACAGCTAATGGAAGATTAGGGGAAGAGAAAGGTTCAGAAAGCATAATTCATGTATTTATTTGGGGGATTTGTTGTCAGGGAAAAAAAAAAAAAAAGCAACCACAACTTTCTGAGTAACAATAACAGATTTTTATCTAGATATACAATGGATTTATTTTTATTTTTTACCTTATTTCACAGTATCACAAAATAATGCCATTTACCATTGCTGAGACACTACAATACAACATAAGACAGAATCATTGAATAACCTGAGTTGGAAGGGACCCATCAGCACCATCAAAGTCCAACTCCCTGCCCAAGAATCCCACCATGTGCCAGAAGCATTGTCCAAGTGCTTCTTGACCTCTGTCAGGCTTGGTGCTGTGACCACTTCCCTGGGGAGCTGTTCCAGTGCCCAACCACCCCATGGGGGAAGAACCTTTTCCTGATATCCAAACTGAACCTGCCCTGACACA